>CAUYRH010033368.1:0-18291 GCA_963574655.1 Perodicticus potto | reverse complement strand
GAGTCTCACTCTCTCGCCCTCCGTAGAGTGCTGTGGAGTCACAGCTCACAGCAACCTCCACCTCTTAGGCTTGAGCGATTCTCTTGTCTCAGCCTCCCAGGTGCTGGGATTACAGGCGCCCGCCACAACGCCCAGCTGATTTTTGATGCAGTTCGGCCGGGGCCGGGTTTGAACCCGCCACCCTCGGTATATGGGGCCGGCGCCCTACTCGCTGAGCCACAGGCGCCGCCCAAGTGCTGGAAATTTTGACAGCCAACATTTGTTTCATGCTTACTGTTTACATGGTGTTGTCACCTGATTTTTCACTTCATTCCTGTAAAGGAATTAGGTTAGAGGTTATTTTCTAATTTTTAGATGAGAATTCAGCCCAAGAAGGCTGTACCCCACACAGGGTCATAGTTCCTAATGGTCTGGAGACCCTGCTCAGCTTATTTGACCCCCCTCCCACAATATTTTCCTTTTCACTATTCTGCCTTCCCATCCAAGGATTTCCTAACCAGAGTGAATTGGAGCAAACAGCTGAGAGCTGCCACAGTGGTGTCCTTCCTAAGCTATCAGAGCCTTCTGAACTCAGAGCTAAGCCTGAACTCTGGGAGAGTTCCACAGAGAGTGTGGAAAAGTCACCTTCATTCAAAAGGGCACTTCCTTATCATCCTTTTAGGCCTCTCAGATTTTTTTAAATTGAAATTTAAATATTCAGGGTTCAAAAAATAAGCCAGGGCGCCTGCCACATATACCGGGGCTGGCGCATTTGAACTTGGCCTGGGCCTGCCAAACAACAATTAACAACTACAACCCCAAATAGCCAGGCGTCGTGGCAGGTGCCTGTAATCCCAGCTACTTGGGAGGTTGAGGCAAGAGACCCACTTAAGAGATTGAGGTTGTTGTGAGCTGTGACACCACAGCACTCTACCCAGGGCAACATAGTGAAACTGTCTCAAAAAAAATAAAAAAGCCAGGAATCGGTGAGAAAGAACAGTGGGAACTGATTTACCCCGAGTTTCTCAACAGTAGCATTTGTTGAATGGGGCTGTCCTCTTCATTGTAGGATGTTTAGCACATTCCTGGCTTCTGCCCACTAGATGCCAATAGCCTCTCCCCATAATTGTGACACCCAAGAATGCCTCCAAACACTACTGAATGTCCTAGGAAGCAAAATCATTGCTGGTTTGAGAACCACTGGTTTAGACCAAAGAACATTTCAGCAGCCGACAGCACAGCTATCTGTTTGCTTCCTGCAGCTTTCCTGCTGGTGGAGGGGGGGAAACGAGAGGAGGGAACCCAGGACAAAGCTATGGAATAGATCTCTCCAGAGACAAGCATTCTTAACCTGGGAGGATGGCCACTTGGGGACCTGTGACCTGCTGAAATTGTAAACAAAACTTTGTGTTTATGGGTGTTTAACAGTTTGCTAAAGAGAAGAGTCAGACAGCTGGTGCCCTGGAGTGTGTTGAGGAGGCCATGAGTTGGGGTTGGGGACTTTGGTTTTTGCTCCTGAGGTTGGGCAGGAATCTGAAATAAAAATGCAAGAAAGGGAGGCGCCTGTGGCTCAAAGAGTAGGGCGCCGGCCCCATATGCCGGAGGTGGTGGGTCAAAAAAAACCCTGTAAAAATTCAAGAAAGGTGAGCACTGATCAGCAGGGAGATCTCTCATATTCCTTTCCTTAAAAGGATGCTGGATTATAAATTTAAAAAACAGGGGCGGCGCCTGTGGCTCAGTGAGTGGGGGGCCAGCCCCATATACCGAGGGTGGCAGATTCAAACCCAGCCCCGGCCAAACTGCAATAACAACAAAAAATAAATAAATAATAATAAAAATAAAAAACAGGCCAAGTACAGTCAAGCCTATAATCCTAGCACCCAGGGAGGCTGAGGCAAGTGGATCGCTAGAGGTCAGGAGTTGGAGACCACCTTGAGCAAGAGCAAGACCCCATCTCTAAAAATTGCCGGGTGTTGGGGCAGGCACCTGTAGTGGCAGCTACTGGGGAGACTGAGGCAAGAGAATCACTTAAGCCCAAGAGTTTCAGGTTGCTATGAGCCGTGACACAATGGCACTACGGCCCAGGGCAACAGAGTGAGACTCTGTCTCAAACAAAACAAAACTAAAAACAGCCTGGATTCCAGGTCAATGTTTGTCAAGGACAGCTAGTGAGATCGAGATCCCATAGTGCTCTATGCCTCACTCTCCCAAGTGGTAGGAGTCTAAATTCCAGGTTCCATATTAGTTCACATTAGTTTTTGTATTTCTTTGTGTTTCTATTGTCCCCTTGTTTGTTCTTTTCTGAAATTCCTAACACTGTATTTTAATATCTCGGTGACCAGCTCTCTAGGAGAAAAACTCAATTTATAATGTTTGCCATTTTCCATGGTATAAATACTCCCACTGTGATTGAAAGTGGATTTGGGGAAAGATGTGTGTGTTTGGCTCTCCGGGAGCCCCTGCTGCAGCACAGCACTGGACGCAGCGATTTCCAGTGCAAACGATCTGCTCTGTCCTCTGTGTTCAATTACCTGTCCAGCTGAGGTGCCACCTCTTCTGTTAGGTTTATGCTACTGCTTATTCCCTGGTTAGATCAGAGACCTTGTTTTCTTTGCAATGTGGTACAGTATTTCCCTCAGCAAACACCTTCACTAAGTTGCCCTGATGGTTTTCAGAGCTGGTTGTGATAGTTGTATAGACAGACCAGAATGTCATGCACCAGCGGGGAGCCTTCATTTGTGGGCTTCTGGATCCTTGAGTGTGGCCTTTTGACTGAATCCAGATTTTACACAACAAATCTTTTTACTAAAGGGATTTGCTCTAAGTTTGGATTCGGTTGAGGGGCATAGTTGGCATCTGGAGGGCCACATGTAGCCTGGAGGCTCCAGACTCTCCACCCCTTTGCTGTCCCTAACCACAGTGCTCATTCTAGCCTGTAAGCCTGCTTAGGCCGTCCCTGTGGCCGGGTGCCTCTCTCACCCTACCACACAGGCCCTGTTCCTGCCCTGTTGTCATCAGCAAACCCACTGAAGGCTAAATGTGCCAGGGGATGTGAACACAAATGACTAAAACCTGATTTTCAGAGGACATCCATACGCTTCATCTGAACTTCCAGGTCACTGAGTCTGTGCCCGTTTGAGGTGCTTGCTTAATCAGGGATTGCTGGATATTTTGATTTTGGGGGTTTTTTTGTTTTTGTTTTGTTTGTTTTTTTGAGACAGAGCCTCAAGCTGTCACCCTGGGTAGAGTGCCAGGGCATCACAGCTCACAGCAACCTCCCAATTCCTGGGCTTAAGCGAGTCTCCTGCCTCCACCTCCCAAGTAGCTAGGACTACAGGCGCCCGCCACAACGCCCGGCCATTTTTTGGTTACAGCCGTCATTGTTGTTTGGCGGGCCCGGGCTGGATTTCAACCCGCCAGCTCAGGCGCCGTTGAGCCACAGGCGCTGAGCCAGATATTTTGATTTTTGTTTACATTCATAGCTAGCTTTCCCTCTGATCAGAATTTAACACCTAGAGAACTGGAGTTATATATTAAACTTCTCTCTCCTTCCCCCAGGTAACCTAATACGGTATTAATTGCTTGATGAAGCCTTCCCTGACCTGAACAGCCCCTTAGCAATCTCCCTCAACTCCAAGTTCATGTGGTACTTATGGTCTAAGCCACATCATTTTACATTAATTTCAACCCTGTCATCATTTGCTGGTTGTTCCATATGAAAATAATGATAACATTTATTAAGAGCTTATTCCATGCGGCGCACTATTGTATTTTGTATTATTTCTTTTTTTTTTTTGAGACAGAGCCTCAAACTATCGCCCTGGGTAGAGTGCTATGGCATCACAGCTCACAGCAACCTCCAGTTCCTGGGCTCAAGCAAGTCTCCTGCCTCCGCCTCCCAAGTAGCTGGGACTACAGGCGCCCACCACAACACCCGGCCATTTTTTGGTTGCAGCCGTCATTGTTATTTGGCAGGCCCGGGCTGGATTCGAACCTGCCAGCTCAGGTGTACGTGGCTGGCGCCTTAGCCTGTTGAGCCACAGGCACCGAGCCGTATTTTGTATTATTTCATGGACTCCTCACAACAGCTTTGAAGTTACATGTGTTATCATCATCCTTGTTTCGCTTCAGATTCTTGAACTATGCTGTTCTGTGTCTTTGAATGCAGTGATCTTGTCTTTCCCAGCAAAAGGCAAGCTCCTTGAGAGCAAAGACCATGGCTTAATACTTCTTCATATCCTTGAGCACTTAGCTTAGAGTCAGGCTAATATTCAGTGAATAGAATGAATGGGCATCCTCTATGTCAGTGGTTCTCAACCTTCCTAATGCCGCAGCCCTTTAATACAGTTCCTGTGGGTCACAACCCACAGGTTGAGAACCACTGCTCTACGTATTCAATGAATGTCATTGACCCTAGTTTTTAAAAACATCTTTTAACCTTATGATTTCTATCTCGGATCATGTTTTTCTCTCTAGTGCACTTGTTCCAGCTAGACATCACTGTGAAACAGGGACGGGATAAAGTCCGAGAAATGTTTATGAAGAATGCCCATGTCACAGACCCCAGGGTGGTTGATCTCCTGGTCATTAAGGTATCTGATCCTCCCTAAACAAGTTTAAAGATTGGTCATCTTGTCTGCAAGTTTAAAAAGCAACTATTGGCTCAGCAGCTGTTGCTCTGTGTCTCAGAGCAGTAGTTAACTTGGAGCTTACTACCTGGTTAAATAGATTATAACATTGTTCCGGGGGCTCAGTGCCAGCCACATACACTGGGCTGGCGGGTTTGAGCCCAGCCCGGGCCTGCCAAACAATGACATCTGCAACAACAAAAAAAATAGCCGGGCGTGTGGCGAGTGCCTGTAGACCCTGCTACTTGGGAGGCTGAGGCAAGAGAATCGTTTTTGTTTTTGTTTTTTTGTAGTGCCATGGCATCACACAGCTGACAGCAACCTCCAACTCCTGGGCTTAGGCAATTCTCTTGCCTAAGCCTCCTGAGTAGCTGGGACTACAGGCGCCTGCCACAAAGCCCAGCTATTTTTCTGTTTTGCAGTTTGGCCAAGGCCGGGTTTGAACCTGCCACCTTCGGTATATGTGGCCGGCGCCCTACTCGATGAGCCACAGGTGCCGCCCAAGAGAATCGTTTAAGCCTAAGAGTTTGAGGTTGCTGTGAGCTGTGACATCACAGCACTCTACGGAGGGTGACATAGTGAGACTCTGTCTCAAAAAAAAAAAAAAGATTGTTCAGGGGACTACCCTAAGGCTTGCATTTTATAATTAAAAAAAAATAGAGGAATGCATGAACTCCTCTTGAACCTCATCCCTGGAGGTTACAGCCTCACCTGATGCCAGCTAATAGCTGGAAGAGGCAGCTAGGTTGGCTGAGTCCTCTGTAAATGGGGCCAAATCATTGGTCTGATTATGTCTCCCTGGCCAGTCATATTAGTATCCTGGGAGCTTCAGCATGGACCAGTAAATAACATGGAAAAAATGTTAAAGAGAAATGTTAAGCTTATCAGATTAGGCAGTCATAGAATAGGGGCCTGTTAACTAAGAAGTCTTTATTCTTGGCTCTGCGCCTGTGGCTCAACGGGCTAAGGCGCCTGCCATGTACACCTGAGCTGGCGGGTTCGAATCCAGCCCGGGCCCGCAAAACGAGGATGGCTGCAACCAAAAAATGGCCAGGTGTTGTGGCGGGTGCCTGTAGTCCCAGCTACTTGGGAGGCGGAGGCAAGAGACTCGGTTGAGCCCAGGAATTGGAGGTTGCTATGAGCTGTGATGCTACAGCACTATATCCAGGGTGACAGCTTGAGGCTCTGTCTCAAAGGAAAAAAAAAAAAGAAGTCTCTATTCTTTAGGCTAGTTAACAACAGATTTAAAGAATTTTTGAGGCTCGGCGCCTGTGGCTCAAAGGGCTAAGGCACCAGCCACGTACACCAGAGCTGGCGGGTTCGAATCCAGCCCGGGCCCGCCAAACAACAATGGTGGCTGCAACCAAAAAATGGCCGAGTGTTGTGGCGGGCGCCTGTAGTCCCAGCTACTTGGGAGGCAGAGGCAAGAGACTCGCTTGAGGCCAGGAATTGGAGGTTTCTGTGAGCTGTGATGCCACAGCACTCTATCCAGGGTGACAGCTTGAGGCTCAGTCTCAAAAAAAAAAAAAAAAAGAATTTTTGAGGCTCAGCGCCTGTAGCTCAAGCGGCTAAGGCGCCAGCCACATACACCAGAACTGGCGGGTTCAAATCTGGCCCGGGCCTGCCAAACAATGACAACTATAACCAAAAAATAACCAGGCTTTGCGGCAGGCGCCTATAGTCCTAGCTACTTGGGAGGCTGAGGCAAGAGAATCACTTAAGCCCAGGAGTTGGAGGTTGCCGTGAGCTGTGATGCCACTGCACTCTATCCAGGACAATAGCTTGAGGCTCTGTCTAAAAAAAAAGAATTTTTGAAAGGTCTCAGAGATCACTTAGCCCAACCACCTGTCACTATCCAGCTACAGAAATGTTGTCTAGACAGAGTAATTTCTTGCCCAAGATCATTCATCAAGGCCAGAGAATAGAATGGTGGCCTTCAGTGTAGTCTGACTTGGCCACTTTGACTGACAATCCATCCACTTACTTTTGCAGGGAAAGATAGAACTGGAAGAAACAATTAAAGTATGGAAGCAGCGGACACATGTTATGAGGTTCTTCCATGAAACCGAGTCACCAAGGCCAAAGGATTTCCTGTCCAAGTTCTATGTGGGCCATGATCCATGAAGTGGAAAAGCGCATGTTGTTTTATTATTTTAGAGCACAAATAAACTGATTATATGATGGTCACTTCATGATAGAATTCTGTTAGTGAACCAGTTTTCTGCAGCCTCTCTTTTTGCCTGAACAAGTGGGGTCTTGGTATACACACCACCTGTGCTTTCCCTTTTCTTGAAGTGTGGTGTTTGCTGTAAATTAAATTGGATTCTCTTTCTCAGAGACTTGCCTGTCGGTAAACAGGAAGGAATGAGGCCATCTGCTCAGAAACTGTCACACTGGATATGGGGCTAAAGGACTTTGTTAGTTATGTTTCCACAGCCTCCACGATTGGACACCTTAGTGTCAGGGCACAGATTATCCAAAATTAATCAGCTTTTGCTGGGATCAGAACAGCACTAACAGGCACAGGAGAGCTGGCAAGATGAGCTAGTTTTCCCTGGGTGCTAGAAAAAATGGATCCTCAGAAGTATAGCCCCCCTACTTGCAACAGGCACCAGTTTTTAAAATGAAATTAACTTCCTTTTAGTTAGGCGACACAGAAATATTCCTACTGTTTTTGCAGACTGTTGTGGCTCTGCGGTGATAGAATAATAAATGTCAACTCAGATTAAAGAACTGATCTTTGTTTTCTTTGGAGGAGATCTTCTCTATTCCTTCCCTGGGCAGTCCAAATGCTGGGGGAAAGGGTTCAGAATCTAGAGACATGATTATTTTGATTCCCAAACCTTTCGAAACCCTGCATCCCTTTATTATCTTTTCACCTAAGGAATATGAGGAAAAAACTTTTCTGTTCACTCAACAATCACGCAAACCTTTTGTGACCAAATGTGTGGTGGTCTCTCGCCACATGAGGCAAGCAATTCTGCAGCAGACAACAACTGGCTGTCCTTCAACTGGATTCTGACAGTGTCAGCTCATGGCTGTCCCCCTCTTTGAGACACTCAAGGCAAGTTGGACTTCTGATCAACTGACTTCAACTTGGGGTTTCTGTGACACCCCCCTTATAATTTGATTCATTTGCTAGAGCAGCTCACAACTCACAGAAATATGGGCAGGGATGTCCAACCTTTTTTTCTCTTCCAATTTTATTGGAAGAAGAGTTGTCCCAAGTTGCATGTTAATAAATACACAAACACTAATGACAGCTGATGAGGAAAAAAGGTCTGTGCATAATTTTTGTGATACCTAACACCTCAGATAAAAAACTCATACAATCGGGCTTGGTGCCTGTGGCTCAACAGGCTAAGGCGCCAGCCACGTACACCTGAGCTGGCGGGTTCGAATCCAGCCCAGGCCCGCCAAACAATGACAGCTGCAACAAAAAAAAAAAAAAAAGGTTGGGCGTTGTGGCGGGCGCCTGTAGTCCCAGCTACTTGGGAGGCTGAGGCAACAGACTCGCTTGAGCCCAGGAATTGGAGGTTGCTGTGAGCCGTGATTCCACAGCACTCTATCCAGGGTGACAGCTTGAGGCTCTGTCTCAAAAAAAACTCATAATCTGCATATGGCCTGTGAGCTGCAGGTTGGTTACCCCTGTAAGGATCTCACAAAGGATATAGATGAAGAGGTGTATAGGGCAAGGTATGGGATAAGGGGCATGGTTTCTATGCCTTCCTGGCTGGTGCACTACTCTACAGCAACTTCACGTTCAGCTATCTGGAAGCTCTCTGAAACCTTTGGGTTTTTTATTGATGCTACGTTGGCTAGGCATGATTAAAGCATGGACAACCATGTAGATGTGATTGTACAAAAAGGGAATGATTTAATGGTAATAGACTGAGTAGAGAAAAGCCTTTTTATTCAGATTTTTCTTGGGCTTTCTGTGTGGTGTTAATTCCTCCCAGGCTTGGGGGAGGAAGAAATGGGGTTCTTAATGACCTACCATCAGACAACATAGGTCAGAGAATTTCTTTAGGGCCAGCTCCCAGACAGGCAAGGCAAGATTAGAGTCTGTTCCCAACTGCTATGGCCTACCCTGAGGAGGAAAAGCAGGTGAAAGGTAGAAAGAAGTGATCTGCTGTTTCCTGAAGCTGCTTCTGAGTGCCCCAACATTGTAACAAAAGACATGACAAGGGCTAGGGGAGTTATGAGCCAGGAACTGTGGATGAAAACCAATGTAAACATGTTATAATTATCACTGAACCCAAGTTTTGAAAGAACCATTCTAATGATAGTTAATTGTAAGCTAAAAATCAAAGCTCCTCATGATCAATACATGAACCAAGATTGCTAAACACACAAAAAAAACTCGAAGCTTTAGCAGTCTGTGCAGCTTTGTTAAGGGAAAAAGAGTTTCTGTTGGGCTTTGTAAATAATGAAAATAGGTCCCAGGTCCCCATAATAACCTTTGTGGATCCAGGGCTGGGATATCCTAGGTTATGAATCAAAGGCGTCTGTTTCTCTGATAAAAAAGGGACAACAGAGACAAAAAACTACAGCAACTAGAGCCTGCTCATACTGAGACACTCCAGCTGCCACTCAGTCATACGTAGCTGATGTTTACTACATTTATTCACATTTGATTGCTTGTTTTTCCAGTGCTCAGTAGACAGCACATCTCAGGGGAACCTCCAGGATAGGACTATGGTCATGGACCATGCAGGAGGCTTCACTGGATGGGGGAGGCTGAGGGTTTTCCCTGAACCCTTCTGATAGGGAAGGAGAGGCTGAGAGCCTCACCATTTCTTTAGTGCCTTCTCCATTCTGTACTTTCTCCATGCCCTGGAAGAAAGGAAAGCAGCAGTGAACTGGGCAATACAGCAGTCCTCCATCCATATCCTGAAAGAGAATTCCACAAAGTAGTTTTACCCAACACGGCAAGAAAAAGCCAGCTTTGAGTACATTTGATTATTTATTTACTGGGTATTCACCACAGGTCAGGCACGGGGGTCCTACATGTATAAAAAACCTGTTCCCGGGCGGCACCGGTGGCTCAAAGGAGTAGGGCGCCAGCCCCATATGCTGGAGGTGGCGGGTTCAAACTCCGCCTCGGCCAAAAACTGCCAAAAACGAAAAACAAACCAAACAAAAACCCTGTTCCCTGCCAGCAAACAGCTCATAGTCTAGTAGAGTTTTGGTGTGTATTTAAGCACATAACATGGAGCATTTTAAGAGTTACTGGCCCCATATGCTGGAAGTGGTGGGTTCAAACCCAGCCCCAGCCAAAGACTGCAAAAAAAAAAAAAAGAAAGAAAGAAAAAAGAAATAATGACTATTAGGATAGGTATGTGGGTAGGAATACAGAAGATGAGACTGGATAAGAAGTGTGAGCTGACACCTATAATCCCAGCACTCTGGGAGGCTAAGGCGGGTGGATCACCTGAACTTAGGAATTCGAGACTAGCCTGAGCAAGAGGGAGACCCTGTCTTTACTAAAAATAGAAAAACTAGTCAGGGGTGGTAGTGGACGCCTGTATTCCCAGCTACCTGGGAGGCTGAGACAGGAGGATCACTTGAGCCCAAGAATTTGAGGTTGCTATGACCAAGCTGAGATTCTTTCTCAAAAAAAAAAAGTGTGGGGCAGCGCCTGTTGCTCAAAGGAGTAAGGCGCTGGCCCCATATGCCGGAGCTGGCGGGTTCAAACCCAGCCCCGGCCAAAAACTGCAAAAAAAAACAAAAAAAAAGTGTGAACAGATTATGGCAAGCCTTGAATGCCAGACTAAGGAGTCAAGAGTATCCTTATCTATGACAGTAATCCTGCCATGCAGCATATATTAGAACACAAGAAGTTAACACAGGAAGCTGAATGGGAAGAGGACGGGAACTCCTGGTTCTAGGGTCTGTGAGCAACGTATGAACCAGACTGTGATGTTCATGTACAGGTTGTACTGGTGGGGAGCTTGGTAATTAGAGCTGACTGGGAAGGATTTGCAGTTTCTAAATTTCAATATGGAACTGTTGAAATGATGCTGTTCGTGGTAGGTGTATAAGGCAGATTAAACGGTCAACAAAATGTGTGGATTGGCTCGGTGCCTATGGCTAAAGCGGCTAAGGTGTCAGCCACATACACCTGAGCCGTCGGGTTTGAATACAGCCCAGGCCTGCCAAACAACAATGACGGCTGCAACCAAAAAAAAATAGCCAGGCGTTGTGGTGGGCGCCTGTAGTCCCAGCTACTTGTGAGGTGGAGACAGGAGAATCGCTTGCACCCAGGAGTTGGAGGTTGCTGTGAGCTGTGATGGCATGGTACTCCACCCAGGGTGACAGCTTGAGGCTCTGTCTCAAAAAAAAGAAAAAGAAAGAAAATGTGTGGATTGACTGAATGAGAGTGTATCAACCTAGTTGGAAGAGATCTCAGTGAATGTGTAAGTCAATAAACTAGCTACCCTCAGCCAACAAAGGGAAAAAGCAAAATAAAAAAACATTAGCCACCTTGGCTTGGCGCCTGTGGCTCAATGGGCTAAAGCGCCAGCCACGTACACCTGAGCTGGCGGGTTCGAATCCAGCCTGGGCCCGCCAAACAACAATGATGGCTGCAACTAAAAAATGGCCAGGCGTTGTGGCGGGCGCCTGTAGTCCCAGCTACTTGGGAGGTGGAGGCAAGAGGCTCGCTTGAGCCCAGGAATTGGAGGTTGCTGTGAGCTGTGATGCCACAGCACTCTATCCAGGGTGACAGCGTGAGGCTCTGTTTCAAAAAAAAAAAAAAAAACATTAGCCACCAAGTGAGTCAATTCATTAAAGCCTCTGCCCCAAGTGTGTAATGCTTCTCCCAGGCCAGACAATATCACAGGTCAGATGCTCCACCCTGCCTCCTGCTCCTGCTGCTCCTGGTCCATCTAGGGGTAAAGCAATCTTACCTGTTAATCATCATCATCGTCATCCTCTGGGACAAAAATGTCATGTTCCTCAAGTAGAGCAGCAAAATTCTTGCTAATGAGTGTTCCAACATAGAGAAAGGGGATCACAATGGAGAACACGCGGAGAAGGCCGAAGGACATCTGCAGAAGGTCAGAGTGGTGGATGTGAGCGCCAGAGTCCACTTGGCAGGACCAGAGAAGGCCTGGCCCTCTCGTGTGCATTCCCTTTTGTGGACCCCAGACCAATTGTAAGCAACTCAATTTTTTAAAGTCTTTGGAATAATTCAGAGCAAGAAAAATAATTAGAAAAGGAGATACGGTGATTGTTACAGCCACCAAAGTGGATGCTGAACAGTACAAGGCACTCCAGACATCTAAAAGTTATGGTACAACCTGCTACAGACAAACAGGTGAGAAAGTAAGAGGGCTGGATTATGGGAAGCTCTACACTAAATACAAGTAGATGGATCACAGAGGGATGCATGGTGAAGGCCTATCCCTAACAGCTTTGCAAGTTAATTAAATAACAGGTTTCCTGACACCTGAGAAATCTGATTTCACCACATTAAATTTTACAAACAGCTGTGTTTGCAAGTGGGCACATCTTTACATGTAAGACTATTTACATGGACTGGGGAAATGTCAGTAAAATCTCACCATTATTTCCTCCTATTTTCCTGGAGCTCAAAAAAAGAAAAGAATTTTAGCTATGCCTTTTTATTAGGCAGCTCTTTCCCAGGCATGGATCGCGCACCTTCTTTTCTTGCTTGCTATGAAAGCACCCCGCAGTCAGTTCTGTCAGTTAGCATAGGCCAGACGAGCTTTAAAAGAATTTGTTTTTTAACTCCCACACAGCTTTGCAGTCAAAAAAGCAAACTTTTGTTTGATACAAGGAACTGTTTCCATTTTCCTCAGAAAAGAACTCAAAAGGTATTGAGCATCTGGAGGTGGAAAAAAAATTGGACCTGGTGGGAGCTGCACCCCAAACCACCAGGGTGCCAAGACCTAACTCAGCTGCCAGCCGCGGATACTGACTTCACCGCTCTGGCTCCTAAATCTTCAGTTATAAAAATTGTGATTTACTTGGGAGGGTACAGGCGAAACCTACTAAATGCAGAATACAAATGTCTTCATACAATAACTAAGAAAATGCCATGAAGGGTATGTTAAACAGTTTGATGAAAACATTTCAGATTGTATATAAACCACCACATTGTACCCCTTAATTGCACTAACGTACGCAGCTATGATTTAATTAAAAAAAAATAAATAAAAATTGTGATTTAATAATTTCCTGCACCTCTCTCAGGACTGCATATCCCATGAATTAAATACTTGGCGCAACTCATAAAAAGATAAAGTCCTTCCCACATACCCTTTATTTACAAAATCCTTTCACAATTCATTATTTCATTACATCAACCGTACGACGCAGAGATTACTTGTCCAAATTACATCACTTATCGAAACTGGACGCACAAAGCCGAGCCTTACGAGAAACTACTGCAAAATACCATCTTTCTCGCTTCTGCCCCCATCTTCAGTCCCCCAGCACCCAGCTCAACACTGGGTTCTAACCGACCATTTCGCTAATAATCAACACCAGCGCAAAATGTGTCCTCGGTCCGCCTTGCAGTCTAAGACGATCGTACGATTGGCCTCTACTCCCGTCAATCAGCGTCGGCCCGCCTCGCACGCCCCACACAATTGGCCTCGGCCCCTTCGCCCCGCCTCCAGGCAGACACTCACTTTCACCGGTTTGGGCAAAATGGCGCCGCTGCGGGTAACGATGACTGACCTCGACGGCACCGAGCTCTGACCCAAGCCGCCGGCATTGCCACGTTTCCTCGAGTTTGGCCCGCCCCAGAAAGCCCCGGATCGGACGGGTGCCAGTGCTAGCCAGCGAGCCGCTCCGGACGCCATCTCCCAGCTCCGCCCCTCTCCAAACACCCGGACCCACGGTCCGACGCCGGCGCGGCCCTCAGGAAGAACGCCGTCCCAAGCCTCGCGAGGCTTTTGGAGCACACGAGAAGCCCAGCCCTCACACCTGCGCAGTGGCCGCAGTTCCTGTGGCGTTGCGAGCGCGTCACCGCCCGACATAGTGACGTCACTAGAGCGAACCCGATCCCACCCCCGTTCTCCCTCCCGGGTTCCAGTGGGCGGGGCCGTGAGCCCCGGGTGGGCCGAGTTAATACTTGTCATTGTTACCGCACCCAGTACCGCAGGGCTGCTGGGGCAGGCGTCAGGGGACTGTTGGAATAAACCTAAGGGCCCGTTATGAGTAATAGTAAAAAAACCTTTATTCAGTGTTTTAATCGTATACAAAAAACTGTGATAATAAGAAAGATAAATGCTGTAGTATCTGTATATAAAGTGCAGCGGCTACGGGACTGGGAAACAGGATGAGGGAATGGCCCTGGGTAGCATTTCAACCTGCTGAGGATGACAGATTCCGAGCTTCTGTCTGTGGCTTAATTGAGTCTTGGTTTTTCCAAGGCCCGGTTAAGGGAAAGAGAGGCTACTACGAAGGGGCAGATTCAACCAGGCTCTGCATCTTCCCACCAGCCACTGCCGCCACACCCCTAGGGCATCAGCTGGTCTAGCCTCTGGCCCAGAACAATAGCAAAAGAAAACAGGGCTAAGCTTGTGGCTCTTTGTAACCCCAGCACTCAGGGTGGCCTGTCTCTATAAAAAAGAAAAATAAACTAGCCAGCCTATAGTTCTAGCTCCTTTGGTGACAGGATTGCTTGAGCCCAAAAGATCGAGTCTGCAGTGAGCTATGATCACACCACTGCACTCCAGCCTTTGTGACAGAGCAAAACCGTCTAAAAAAAAAGAGAAAGAAAACAGATGTCGAGATGCTGGGAGGCTACCAATGAGGTTTGGGCAAGTTAACCTGGTGGCAAGCAGGACTGTGAAAGAGTTCTAGATGGCCTCACTAGCAGTTTCAGGAGCAGAGATAAGAATTACCACAAGGTTCCAGGAATCCTGTGTCTAAGCTCTTGGGACGCCTAGGACTGAGAACCAAAGTACCCAACTGGTTTTCCCCAGGGAGCCATACTGCCTCTCCACCTCTTCTTTAGCTTCTCACTTGGCATCTCCAGGAACTGGCTGCTGAGGACACAGTACAGGAGGGGTTTCTGCTGACATATAAAAGCTACCAGCCCCTCCTGGGCCAATGTCTAGCACCATCTGTTGACAGGGCAGCCAGGGTCAGAGGATAGGGACCCCAACACTTTCTGAGAAGAATAAATCCCTCTTTATTGGCCGAAGGCCCTTTCCCTCCAAAGCAGTGGTTCTCAACCTTCCCAATGCCTAAAATTATGCCTAATGTTACAAAGGGGTTGCGACCCACAGGTTGAGAACCGCTGCTCCAAAGGGTCCTATCCAAACTGTAGAGTGGGGATCCCATGCCCAATCTTCCCACCCCTCTCAGGAAGAACTGGGCCCCAGAAACCTCCATGACACCATAAATCCATCTCTGACAATGTCAGCCCCTCGGCTAACCTCTGGTATTTAAAAGACACACTATTCCCCATGTTGGAAATGGTAGCTATAGAATCTGTTGTATGTCAAAGGTAAAACAACCCATGGCTATGTAACAGCTCCCACTTCCTCCATTTCACTGACACCCCCTCAGGGAGGGACAATCCAGCATAGTCAAGAGACTTGGGTCTTTTGGGGGTTTTTTGGCAGTTTTTGGCCGTGGCCAAGTTCGAACCCCTGGTATATGGGGCCGGCACCCGAGACTCGGATCTTCCTCTGTGACTCTGAGCAAGCTGCCTATCCTCTCTGTCTCAGGAAATAAAGAGGACAGAAGTCATGATTCCTCAGTCCCCTCCAGGTACAAGGTTGGGTCCGGAACCTGGAGACTCCCTAAAATACACGGAGAGAAACACCCCCAAAAGCAACCTTGCAAATGAGTAAACATTTAACTCTTGAAAAAGCACTGACCCTCGTGTCCTGACCAGCAGGACAGGGGCAAAACTCGAAGGGCCCAGGCTCAGGGCCTATCCTGTTCCTCTTGTTCCCCATATTCTGCCTGGCTCCCCTGGGCCTTCTGCTGCCATCTCCGCCGTAGTGCCACAATCTCCTGGCCATACCAGTCGTGCAGGGTAGAAAAGCAGGAGGTCTCAGGGGACACAGGACTCTGCCCACTGCCTAAGAGGGGGTTGGCAGGGCCCTGCAACCCCCACTCAGCCAACCCTCGCCCTACCCACCTACTGCCCCCTTCTTCAACTAAGCCCACAGGGCTATAGTCTCTGGGAAGGGAGTGGCCATTCTCCAGGCCCAGAGACCAATAGTCAAGAGCCCGGGGCTTACAGCGGTTAGCAACAGCCTTCCAGGATGAGTGTTGTTGCAAGGCCAGGCTCCGGCGGGCTTCCTGCAACTGGCTCTCCAGCTCCCGTACCACCAGGCGCATGTAGCCAAAACTTGCCCGGGACAGTGCCTTCACCCAAGCTTCCTGGGCCGCTGGCCCATCTGCTGCCAGCAGGTGTGGACGCACCCCAGGGGCATCAAAGCAGATGGCGAAGGCAAATTCCTCAGGTGCTGGAGCTTCAGCCAGCTCCACTGTGCAGCCCTCCAGCACCACCAGGCTCAGTGGGGCCCGGCCCTCGCGACTCTCAAAGGAGAACAGCAGGTTGCCCTTGAGAACAAACCAGCATCTTCGGCCAGTGCCACTGGGGGTAGGTGGGGTCCCTGGGCCCCCCCAAGTGCGCAGGAAGCCTGTGTGGTCTGCTGGGGAGTCACTCAGTGCATAGTGAGCTACACTTCTCTCGTTCAACTTCATGGCATCCACAATAACTGTCAGGTGAGAGATGTGACAGAGAATTAGAGAGGGAGGCAGCCCCTGTGGGGAAGAACCTTGGCTTTGGAGGAGACCTGGGCCCCGGCCCTGCAGCCCCTACTCACTTGCTGTGTCCCTGAGGCTCTTAGTGTCTTCATCTGCAAAATGGGCTGGTCTTCCCTTCCTTTTCTCTCAAAGGGAGCTTGTGAGGATCATGCAAAAAACTGGACATCAGAGGACACACAGAAAAGGATAATGTGATTATATCAGACTAGGAAATATAGTAGGACCTTGACACAGCTTTTTATTTTATTTTTTGAGACAGAGTCTCACTTTGTCGCCTTGGGTAGAGTGCTGTGGCATCACAGCTCACAGCAACCTCAAACTCTTGGGCTTAAGTGATTCTCTTGTCTCAGCCTCCCAAGTACCTGGGACTACAGGCGCCCACCACAATACCCAGGTATTTTTTGGTGGCAGTTGCTTAGCTGGGCTGGGCTTGGTTTGAACCTGCCACCCTCAGTGTATGTGGCTGGTGCTGTAACCACTGTGCTACGGGCACTGAGCCCTTATTATTATTATTATTTTTAAAAATGTTTTTGAGACAGTCTCACTTTGTCACCCTTGGTAGCGTGCTATGCCGTCATAGCTCACAGCAACCTCCAACTTTTGGGCTTAAGTGATTCTCTTGCCTCAGCCTCCCAAGTAGCTGGGACTACAGGTGTCTGCCACAATGCCCGCCTATTTTTTAGATACAAGGTCTCGCTATGGCTCAGGCTGGTCTCAAACATGAGCCACTGTGCCCAGCCTGGACACAGCTTTTTAAAATCCAAAGAAATACGGGGGAGGTGAGAAAGGGAAGCGGGAGGGGGATCAGCATGCTCTCACCTAACGAGCACAATGTAAGTGTATACAGCACACCCCCTGGGTGAAGGGCTCTACTATAACTTGGACCTGACCTAACAAGCACAAACAATGTTACCCAGTCATTGTACCATCATATTAATCTGAAATAAATTAATTAATTAAAATAAAATAAATAAAATCCAAGGTAATAGACCCCAGCTGGGCTGACATGGACCCCAAACCCATAGAAAACATTGTACCTAAATTATTCCCTATTGGCTCAGTGAGTAGGGTGCTGGCCCCATATACTGAGGGTGGTGGATTCAAACCCGGCCCCAGCCAAACTGCAACAAAAAAATAGCTGGGCGTTGTGGCGGGCGCCTATAGTCCCAGTTACTCGGGAGGCTGAGGCAAGAGAATCGCCTAAGCCCAAGAGGTGGAGGTTGCTGTGAGCTGTGACGTCACGCACCCTACCGAGGGTGACAAAGTGAGACTTTGTCTCTAAAAATAAAAAATAAATAAATAAACAACCTAAGAGTTCTCAGTTCCAACTCTGAGACCAAACCTCCAGGGTTTCCATGACTCACTGGGCCTCTATTGGCCTTTCATTTGTGTATGGCATAGATGAATCTTGCCAACCTGAAGGCAGACACTGAGACACAAAACCTCCTATGGCTCAAGGAGTAGGGCGCTGGCCCCATATACTGGAGGTGGTGGGTTCAAACCCAGCCCCAGCCAAAACTGAAAGAAAAAAAAATGTAACTTTAAAGAGTTTACTTGAGCCAAGGCTTGGCGCCTGTGGCTCAATGGGCTAAGGCGCCAGCCATGTACACCTGAGCTGGCGGGTTCGAATCCAGCCCGGGCCCACCAAACAACAATGACGGCTGCAACCAAAAAATGGCCAGGCGTTGTGGCAGGCGCCTGTAGTCCCAGCTACTTGGGAGGTGGAGGCAAGAGACTCGCTTGAGCCCAGGAATTGGAGGTTGCTGTGAGCTGTGATGCCACAACACTCTATCCAGGGTGACAGCTTGAGGCTCTGTCTCAAAAAAAAAAAAAAAGAGTTTACTTGAGCCAAAACGAGGACAGTTGCCCAGGACACACACACTTCAAGTTGCCTTGAGGAAGTCTCCACCTTTGCTAC
>CAUYRH010033366.1:0-14228 GCA_963574655.1 Perodicticus potto | reverse complement strand
AGTCTTCTACAGGTCGCCAGCCAGTTCACCCAGCACCATTTGTTAAATAGGGAATCTTTTCCCCACTGAATGTTTTTAATTGGCTTGTCAAAGATCAAATAGCGGTAAGTAGCTGGGTTCATCTCTTGGTTCTCTATTCTCTGTTCCATACATCTATCTCTCTGTTTTGTGCCAGTACCATGCTGTTTTGATCACTATTGATTTGTAGTACAGTCTCAGGTCTAGTAGCATGATTCAAACTTCTTACGTTTTAAGGTACACATATATAAACGTTTCTCTTTATACAGAAGGTACCAAAAAAATGAATACACATTTTAGGAAAGAAAAATACTGTATTAATTTTGTAATTCTCAAGTCACATTTGATTTCTGCAATTAGAAGAAGTGCTTAATGTGACTTTGCATTCATCTTGGTATATATTTAGTATTATAATCTTAATACAGGTTTTTCCTTTCTTAAAATGTGTATGCATTTTCTGGCACCCTCTGTATATATGATCACATATTTATTTCCTAACTGTTTTAAAGTAAGTAGCAGTTATCATGACATTTCTCTACTAAACACAGCAGTGTGTAACCTCTAAGCACAAAGACATTGTCGTCTATAACTAAAATGCCTTTATCACAGAAAATGAATAAAGCATTGTTAATAATATGATAATATATCTAATGCATGTATATAGTCCATATTTACATTTACTCAATTAAAAATATTCTTTATGGCTCTGTTTTGAAACAAATCTATGATCCCTTTAAATATTATTTATTACATTCAGTTGTTATGTCTCTTTAGTTAGCTTTAATCTGCATGGTCCTCCCACCCTCACATTTGAATTTTTCTCCTTTCAGAACAATGACACTGTGAAAGTGCAGGCCAGTGTTTGGGGCTGGTCTTGCTAATAGATGAAGGTGAAACTTCTGGCAACAATACTACACAGGTGAGAGCATCGCCCTTTGCATCACATTAGGAGGCTCTAGTGTCACTTGGATGTTAAGGTTGGTCACTTGTTTAAGGTGTTTTGTGTTGATTCTTGTCAACTTAAGTTTTTGAAAGTATTTTCTGTCCTTGTCTACAAAATTTGTGGAGTTTGTAGCATCCGACTACATAGAAGATCTTATGTCTTGAATATAGCTCCTATGCCAAACTATTAGTAGCTTGTGTCAAACAGGTTTGTCTCATTTATTTTTTAATTTATGACTATAGTAATGTGTGAATCCCGAAAAGATTAAAGGCTGTTTGAATAAGACTACAGAAATTGAATTGCTTGTCTGTACTGCCTGGCAAACTGAAAGAATGCTTGGAGATATCTCTCTTTCTCTCTCTCTGTCCTTCTCTCCCTCTCTCCCTCTCTCTCTCTCTCCCTCTCTTCCTCTCTCTCTCCCCCTCCCTCTCCCCCTTTCTCCCTCTCTTTTGTCTCACTGATTCCTTTTACTAAAACCATCTTACTCAATTTCCTTGTAAGTTGCTTTAGTTTCATTCACCTTATTCTATAAAGAACAGACGTATGGAAGAAAAGACTTGTAGTCAAATGTTGAAACTAAAATCTTTTTTTTTAACCATAGTTTTTAGCTGGTGAATATTTTGTATAACTGACAGAATTTTCTGTCTACTTCCTAAGAACTTTGTCAAAATAACTTTCTTGCCAATATACGCCCCTGGAGCAAATCCACCATCCATTGCTTTGCTCTCTCGGGAACAGCTGACCTTGGTTAGAAATTAATTTATTACTTCCTGTTTCCTTTACATCTCCCACTTCCCTCCCCACCTCCTTGCTCTAATAATGACACATAAAGTTAATGAGCACGGGTAATTAAGAGGGCCATTTTAGAACAAGTGATTTGAGTATTGAATGCCCTTGACCTAAACATTACTTGGAGAAAGTATAGCCAAATAATTAGAAAATGGAATTCCAAATCAGAAGCTGAGAAGTCTTTTCTTCCAGTAATTTGTATAGTTTTGGCTTTTTATATTTTATTTTGTTCCTCTGCTAAGTAAGATTTATGATAATTTCTCATTAAGAGTTTTTGGGTGTCCAGATGAAAACCACAATATGGTAGCAACATAACTTTCAATTTTAGAAAAAGTAAGCAGTGTGAATATTTTTACTAATTATAAAATCTAATATATTTTCTTAGGTCACTTTTGCACATTTACATACTTAAATCAAGACAGGTCACAATTTAAACCTTTTTAACTAAATAGCTTAAAATAATAATAATAAAACAATAATGTTTTGTTATTCAAACAAAATACTTTATGTCTTATTTCTTATATAATGTCCAATTTTAGTGTCAGAAAAAATTTAAAATTAAAATGATCAAATGAAGAAATATTAGAAAATGTAAATATGCAAAAGGAAAAGCAAAGTAAATAATGATATGTCAATGTAGATTCATCATTTGTAACAAATGTACCACTCTGGTAAGGGATGTTGATAATGGGGGAGGCTATGTATACATGGGGATGAGGGTATATGGGAAATCTCTGTACCTTCTGCTTTTCCAGAAGCGATCATCTAGACCGGGGGTGTCCAATCTTTCTTCTTTTCAGCTGCACACTGGAAGAACAAGAGTTGTCTTAGGCCAGGCAACAAATACACAAACACTAACAAAAGCTGATTAGCAAAAAAAGGTCTGTGCATACTTTTTGTGATATCTGGTACTATAGACAAGCAAAAAAATGTACTCACAAAATCAGTGGACCACAGGTTGCACAGCCCTGGGCAAATATCCCTTTATAACCTGATTTTTAAAAAACTTACTAGTCTATTTTGAATATCTTTCTCATTTATTTAAAGTGATTGTAGCAGACACTGCAATTTGGCATCCAGACCCCCTCTGAACTAGCAGGCTTTATTTACCAGCTACCTGATGCTGGCATACAGACCTTACATCTCAGTTCCATTTAGAACTATTGGATAAAGGTATTCACCTTGCCAGAGGAAACGGCCATATCCAGTAGCTGCTGCCTCCCAATAACTGGCAGATGCAGGGATGTGAAAACCAGGTCCCCTTCCGCTGACTCTGGGGCAATCCTTAATGGCTATTCCAGCTCCAGAACTCCCTACAGGGTAAACTGAGGCCTTTATGGACACTGCAGCACAGCCCCACTTCTCTCTCTTCCCACTCCTGCCCAACCTATTACTCCTCTTCTGGAGACATGATCCTAAGAATACTTCCTTATCATCCTCCCATATGGCAATCTCTGTCTCAGAATTTGTCCTCTGGGGAGCCCAATCTGTGCAGTTGGCATCGGGAGTGGTCTGAGAAAGAAGATGCTAAGATAGAAGTTGTAGCTGGTTCACTTTCTCCCTGACTGGCAGTGAGGACCCCAGGGGTCATGACGGGTGGGGCATAGACAACCCACAGCCCAAGGAAACAAATCTTTGTTAAAGCTTTCACTGAATAGTTAGCTGGAATGGGATACTGATGGAAGAAAAACATATCAACTTGTGAAATAGGCCAGCTGTTAACAAAGATGGGAGAAATAGCATAAGGCCAGTGGAACTGAGTGTTTACTGCTAAGCCAAATTGACACTTAGGAAAAAGAAAATAAAAAACTGAGAATGAGTATTTGACAAATGGTAAGAATATAGCCAGAGAGCTTCTTTGCTAACAAGAGAGAGTGGTCTAGTCTTCTATAGCCAGAGACTACAGAAAGCTGAAATCAAGACCGGGACTTAATCATAAAAGTACAGAGTGTTAGAGAAAGTTTAATTCTCAGCCTAGGCAGGTATGCTGGGAAGGAATAGGAGCCTGACACATGGGGTGTGGACCTCTGGGGTGAATAATTCTAAACTCTTGGAACTCAGATTGCTCTGAACTCCTTAAACTGGAGGGAGTAGTTCACTCTTCAAGGTGAGTGTTGCCCCTTGCTTGAAGATGCTGCATGGGCATCTCTGCTGCCAGACACAGCAGGATACCAGGGTTACATCACAAGGTAATCTGGAAAGGGATGTGCTGGGTCGGACACAGGAGGGAAGGGACTTCAGGCCAAAGGAGCTGTAGGACCAATCTAACTTGTATCAGCAGACCCTGGGGGCATACACAAGCAACTGATTTCTGAGAAAGCTCTGCATGGCGGGGTGGTGACGAAACAAAGTTGGGTAAAGGCAAGTTGAGTGACTGCACAGTACTTTCCCAGAGTACAGGATTTAGCACTCTGTCAAGGACCCTGAGCAAATGTGCTGTCAGGAGGGCTCCTCATGGATAAAGAATGGTCCACACTGAGACTGGAAGATGGCAGGAGGAGAGATGAAAAGGCCTGGAGAAGTGGGCTTACTACAGAGCACATACCACATAAGGCTGGAAGACTCTCCAGGTGACTGTGCTCTATGGGAGAGTACAGAAGGTTCACCATTTACCAGATTAAGAAGGAGTATGTTGCTGAGAGGGTGACATTCAGTGGTGGTTCTGTCCTCTAGGTGAGGGCTCACAGTATAGGATGTTTGCCAGCCTGGCCTCATCAGTAGCAATGGGGATGACAGAATCCCAAACATTGGAGGTTAAGGAGCAGCACTTGACTATCAGAGGCCAAGAGAAGGCATTATTGTATTGGATAGGGTCACAGTGCAGTTCTGGAGGGCCTGCCCCACAGAACGTTATGTAATTGGTTGGTAAAACTAGAATATCTAAGGGAAATAGGCAGCCAACACGGGTGCTACTTGAGATGTTCAATCCAAAGAAATCAAGGATGAATGATCAGGAGATTGAGGGCAGTCACACTAATCACAATCCCTTACTTACTTTCTAGTCCTGAGATAGTTTTTATTCTCAGAAATCCCTGACTGGATGAGCTACTATCCCTAGGATGAAGGATCCTGCAATATTGTGACAAGTGTACATGGTAATGGTTCCCCAGTCCTTCCCCAAAGAGACCTATGGCCACTTACAGGGGTGGCTGTACTCTTAGGAAGGGGAAATACCTAAACATGGGTCTGAAGGGATATGGACACCCAGAGACCTGTAGCAGCCTAAGGGGATATGCCAACTAATCCAGAGAATTTCATTCCAGGTCTGGCATGGACCCATACAGTGGCCAGTTCTCTGTACCCAAATGTGTAACAGGAGACGAGTACTTTTCCATGATACAGATGGTCCCCAGCTTAAAATACTTTAACTTATGATTTTGTGATTTTATGATGGCTCAATACACATTCAATAGAAATGACTTCGAGGACCCAAACAACTCTTGTGCTTTTCACTTTCAGTACAGTATTCAATAGATTACATGAGATATCCAACACTTTACTATAAAAATAGACTTTGTGTTAGATGATTTTGCTCAACTGTAAGTTAAGTGTACTTAGCTCATTTAAGTTAGGTGAAGCTAAGCTACAAAGTGCTGTAGGTTATAAGGCATTAATTAAATACATTTTAAACTTAATATTTTCAACTTAGAATGGGTTTATTAGGACATAACCCTATCCTGAGTTGAGAGGCATCTGTCCTTTGTATTTGGCACAGTCCTTGTATTTGTATCTTTGGAATAAGACCTGTCCTTGTGGGAAGGCCAAATGGAAGTTCTGAACCACGCAGGCCATTCCCCACTCCTGGCCAAAGTAATAAATCAAAAATAATATCACATACCAGCCACCTTCAAAGATTAACAGGTGCTGAGGTGGGGGGCCCCATTACATCCCTCTTTAGCCTGTCAGACTGGCCCCTGGGAGAGCAAGACAGATGCTGGAGGACAGCAGAGGATGCCTACAAACTCAGCCATGCAGAACTCAGTCTTGCAGCTGCCGAGTCAAGTGTAGGATCTTTGCAACAGCAGAGTAACAAGGTCTCGGGTACATGATACGTGGCCCCTGATGTGGAAAGAGGATCAAAAATCATTCACATTCATGGGCGGCGCCTGTGCTCAGTAGGTAGGGTGTCGGCCCCATATGCTGAGAGTGGCAGGTTCAACCCCAGCCCCAGTCAAACTGCAACAACAAAAAAATAGCTGGGCGTGTGGCGGGCACCTGTGGTCCCAGCTACTCGGGAGGCTGAGGCAAGAGAATCACCTCAATCCAGGAGTTGGAGATTGCTGTGACCTGTGATGCCACAGCCCTCTACCACTCTACCAAGGGTGAAAAAGTGAGACTCTAGAAGTAACACATTCCACACCAGCACATATTGCACTGATCCGTATGTCAGATGACACAAAAGGCTACTGGCTTTAAGTAGAAGTCAGGAAACAGTTTGGTAGCCTCTGCAGGCTGTGGTGTAGGCAGCCCTCCGCTTGGGCAATATGATCCAGCAGATCCTATGGTATTACAGATGTCGAGATAGGAATGGATGTTTGGTGGAGTTTGTGACAGTTCCCAGTGGAAGAATCACATGATAGACCCCTGGGTTCCAGGACAGCAGTCTGCTGTCTGCAGTGGAGAATTATACACTTTTGAAAAACGTCCCCCAGCCTTGTACATGTGACGTGCTTGACCATAGGACACTGAGTGGCCAAGCCATCTGACAGCTCCTCTTGTGTTGGGTCCTGTCATACCACCAAGTCATAAGGTCAGATGGGCCCAGCACAAACCATTGTAAGATGCAAGTGGCATATCCAGGATCAAGCATGAGTCAGCCTGGAGAGTCGGAGCTGCGTGAGGCAACCCAGGCCCTATGTCCTCCACTGTTGCACTACACTGGCCCTTCTCCCGCAGTGCATGTCTGTGGGCTCCTGAGAACCCTTTATGCCTGGCAGACAGAGGAGTCGGAAGCCCTCTTTGGCTTGCGGATGCGTCATCCTGGGTGAGGTGTGTGTATGCAAAGCGATAGGGATGGCAGCTGCACTGCTGTCCCATGCATAGGTAGCAGGAAAGCCTTCCAGTGGCAGAGATTTAAGGAGTGCACCTGGTCACCCAATTGTATAGAAAGAGAATAGCCTGACATCAGAATATTCACAGACTCTTAGGCAGCAGCAAACAGCCATCTGGGCAGGGTTCTGCTAGGGGAAGATTAGGAGACAATAGATGGGGGCAGAGGCATGTGGATCAGGGAGGGAATGGGCATCCTTATATTGCAGGCTGGTGCCCATCACAGAGCACCCACCTACTCAGTTAGTAGGCAGAATGCCTTGACCAGGTGACACTAGCAGCCTCTGTCATCACTCTGGTGCTGGCACAATGAAGTATGAACAGATCAGCCATGGAGGCAGGTCTGGAGGCTAAGAATGAAAGTGAGGTGTGAACAGGCAAGAACAAATCTGTAGAGAGAGGGGGCTGCAGGAGAAAAGGTTCTCTGGCCCAAAAAGCAGCCTTAGGAAGGTGTGAGGGAGGGTTTGGGGAGAATGTCTATAGCACTGATCTGAACTGACATTTATGAGGTGCTTTGCCATGAGGGTGGGTTAGGGTTAAGGATCCTTACATAATTCACTAACCAAAGTTGATAATAGCTACTGTTGCTAAATGTCCAAGCTATCAGAGACCAATTCTGACTCCCAGATCTAGTGCCAGCTACCTGTGCCAAGTCGACTACATTAGGATCCTTCTACCCTAAAAAGGGCAGCATTCACTTTGACTAGACAAGATACATATTTTGAATATATGTTTGCCTTTCCTGACTTCAGCCAGCACCATGTTTCAAAAGCTTACAAAGTGTTTGTCCCCCCTGCACACATACGTCAGACTACGGCTCCACTTTACATGCTCTTGGGATTTACTGATCATTCTATATACTACCCCAACCAGATGTTGCATCCTGGTAGAATTATGGAACGGTAAGTTGATGGCGCGGCCAAAGTGTCAGCTAGGAGGATGGAGGACCATCCTTGGAAATGCCCTGGTCATCCATCTCTATCTATCAACTATCTATGTATTTATTAGAGATAGAATCTCACTCTGTTGTGGCTCACTTGTAACCTCCAACTCCCGATTCCAAATCATCCTCCTAGTCCAGTCTCCTGAGTAGTTATGACTACAGGATGTACCACCATGCCTGGTAAATTTTAAAAAAATGTGTTGAGATTGGGTCTTGCTATGTTGTCCCAGCTGGTGTCCTGGGCTCAAGTGTTTCCCCCCACCTTGGCCTCCCACAGTTCTGGAATTACAGGCATGAGCCACTGTGCCCTGCCCATGGTCATGGAGGTGTACCCCACTAGGTAGGTGGAATATAGGGGTCTAGGAACCAGTGGGTGGCAATAGGCATGGCACTGTTTGCCATCACTTCCGGGTACCTGCTAGGGCTTTTGTGACTCCTGTTCCCTCAACTCTGAGCTATTCAGCCATAGAGACCCTGATTCCCAATGAGGGAACACTTCTGAGCAGGGGACACATTGCCTTGTGTAGACAATTCTAGGCTAAATAAATGAGACTTTCACCCTTATAAAATAGCCATTACTTCTAAATTTGACTCAATCTCTATTTCCCTTACTTTTTATTCTGTCTGGCACTTTTCACTGTCTAAATTCTGTTGCTTATTTATTTCTTTATTTGCATAGTGTCTTTTTCTCTCCCCCCACTATAATATAAATACCGGAAGGGCAGAGGTATTTACATGTTCTTAGCTGTGCCACTTGTGCCTATAACAGCACTGGTCACACTGAAAGAAACTCAGTAAATATTTGCCAAATGAACGAGACCCTAACAGTATAACTTTTGTGGGTAAATACTCCTAAATTGTAAGAACTTATCATAATTTATTTAACCAACAACTTTGGTAATGGAATTTTCCTAACATTCTTCCTCCAGTGTAATAATGGTAGTCACAATCTTCATTATTTCCATAAGATGAGTTCCATGTAGTACAATTGGTAGCACAAAAGGTATGAGTTTTAGTTTTCCAGATTTTTCAATATGTGATGAATGCATCATGGATTTATTTTAAAAGTATTCGGGCGGTGTCTGTGGCTCAGCGAGTAGGGCGCTGGCCCCATATACCAAAGGTGGCAGGTTCAAACCCGGCCTCAGCTGAACTGCAAAAACCAAAAAACTAGCCAGGCATTGTGGCGGGCGCCTGTAGTTCCAGCTACTCAGGAGGCTGAGGCAAGAGAATCGCCTAAGCCCAGGAGTATTGGTTGCTGTGAGCTGTGTGATGCCACGGCACTCTACCAAGTGTGATAGATAAAGTGAGACTTTGTCTCTACAAAGAAAAAAGTATTCACACATCAGGGCAAAGATGCTGCAATCAACTCAGCCAACATCGTGTCATGGTAGACTTTGTGTGTTGGGGGTGTGTATATTAAAGACTTAATCTTCTATAGTCTTCTGTAATAGAATATTAAATATTGGATTTATCATATTAAAAAAGTATTCATATATCATACATGTGTATACAATTCAGATTTAGAAGCCCTCTTGTCAAACGGGCTGTCTGGATCTCATATAAAACCTTTACCTTTGTAGAGATAACTATAGATAGAAATCGGTTTCCTTCACTCATTCATTCTCCGAATGAGTATTATTGACAGCCTGTTATCTGGATTGGATCTTTGGAAAGCAGAAATTAAAGATGCAGCCCCTGCTCTTAAGGATTACACCTCTGATGCATAATGCAAGGATACATGACAGATCTATTAGTATATAGTATAGAGTATAAATGTCTTAACACAATAACTAAGTAAACAAGATGAGGTATATATTAACCAGTGTGATGTAAGCGTTCCTAATTTTATATGAAATCAGCACATTGTACCCCATAAATATATTAATGTATACATGATCTATGTGTTTATGATTTAATAAAAAAAAAAAGAAGCTCAAAGTCTAGTGGGCAAAAAGATGAATAAACAAATTCCATTTTGGTGACAAGTTTATGAAATAGTCAATGTAGGGTGGATTCAGAAGGGGCAATTAGTGGAAATTGACATGGAAGGAAGAAGTATGAAGGAAAGCACTCCAGAACTATGGACATCAGAGCTGAGTTATGAAGCATGAATAAGAATAAGCCAGGAGGAACTGGATGTGCTATGTTGATGAGAGTGCAGATTCTAGGTAAGGGGACCAATATTCGCCTCTGCATTGAGTCAAATTCCTCATAGTGGAATCTCTTGACTACTCAGTTTGTTCAGATGATCTCTCCAGCCCTAAGTACAGGATGTCTTTTGGGGCTATATTTCTTACAAAATATAGCCTTTCCTGGCTAATTAATAAAAAGAATTGCTGGTTAGGTGATCCTATTTTTTTCTGAGAGAGCCCTAGTTCATATTTATCTACCCTTGACTAAATCTAAAACAGTTTATGATTTTTTAACTTACTTTTTCATTCATGAAGACAATACAAATGTTACTTGCATTGATCTATCAACTAAAATAGCCACACAGTTCTGGCATCATTTCTTCTGAAGTATTTTCTAAACTTTGCAAAACAGTGTTCAATTCTGATAGTTTTAATTAATGCAAATAAATATATCCCATGGGTTTATTCCAATGAATTGATAATCAGGATCCCTCCCATCTTATGGTCTCTTGGCTTAAAAAAAAAATTGCCTTCAAAGGGATCCCATCTTCATAGGATCCAAATTTGTTGTTACTGTTTTTACAGTACCCTCCTCCTTTCTACTCTTCTTTCTCCTCCTCCTTCCTCTTTTGCCCTTTCTTATCATAGCCCAACTCACGACAGAAGCTTGGAACTCTAACAAGGTGAGCCAGAGCATATTGGGCTGAGGCTTGTATAAACAACATGGGATGACATAGGGCCTGATACTGACCCAACTCAAGGCAACCTGAGGGCCCTCTAATAGAAACGGCAGAGCACGGTATGGGAAAGTATTCAGTGGACAGAGTAATAAGAGGTAGTGAGCCTTCAGCAGATGAGAAGTCTGGCTGGAAGTTTTTATTGTCATTGTATTGAAATTATACATTGATTTGAGGAAGAATTGAAATATTTTAAATATCAAGTCAGCAACCATGATTATGATATATGTTTCCCTTTATTTAGTCTTCATTTATGTCTCTTAATAGAATTTTATATTTTTCCATAAATGCCCTCTACCTTCATTATAAGGCTGACTCTCAGATGCATTGCAGCTCTCCTACTATTGTGAATGGGACTTCATTTTTTACTTGGTTATTGCTGGAATAGAGGAACATTACTAATTTTTGTAAATCGATATTGTATTAAGTAAACTTGCTAAACTCTTTCTAGTTTTAACAGTTTGTTAGTTCCAT
Source organism: Perodicticus potto (assembly GCA_963574655.1). Classification (NCBI taxonomy): domain Eukaryota; kingdom Metazoa; phylum Chordata; class Mammalia; order Primates; family Lorisidae; genus Perodicticus; species Perodicticus potto. Next base: position 3,140 of record CAUYRH010033366.1, on the reverse strand, counting down.
TGGATTTCCTATGATCATATTGCCAGCAATGAATGACGATTTATTATCTTTCATTCCAATGCTTGTGTATCAGTTATCAGCTGTTGCAACCAAATTATCTCAAACATAGCAGCTTAAAACAACAGACTGTATTTACTTTATCCTTCTGAGGTCAGGAATCCTGGGATCTGACCTAGTATCAGAAATCACACAGCATCAGTTTGTCCTTATTCTTTTCTTTTTGTTAGAAGCAGTTCACTAAATCCAACTCTAACTTGAAGGGAGAAAAATTAGCCTCCACTTTTAGAGGCAATCATCAAAGATTATGTGGGCATATCTTAAACCACCACCATCTTGCAATATTTTTTCTTTCTTATTTTCTATTTTTTGAATTCTTATTGACAAGAAAATCCAATGACAGGTTAAATAATATCAGGGATGAAGGGAAATTTGCTTTGTTCCAGATGTTAAAGGGACTGATTCTAAAGTTTCTCTCTCAGCTGCAATGTTGACCTTAGTTTTTTGGTATAGAGTCAGTGGCTGCCCAGCACCCCGTGCTCTCCCCTCCATCCTGGTCCTGCCTGGACCCCACACTTTATGTAGCAGTTTATACTCACACACCTGTCCACAAAGGGGTTCAATAAAGTGCATGCACTCCTGATTAAAAAAAAAACAAACAAACAAAGGAAAGGGTTCTCTTCTGCTCCTGGCTTCTGGAACTATTATCATTGTATTATAAGTAAATATAAACTTCATGAAATACTTTTACATTCATAGATTTATTTCTTTCAATTTCTTTCCTCTTTTAAGGTGGGTTTTCTTATATTAAACCATTATTGCATATGGGGGATAACTGCATTTGAGTTGGTATTTTAGTATGTTATTAGATTTACTTATATCACATGTTGTATTGGGATTGTTCCCATCTATATTCATAAATTAAATAGGCCCTTAACCTTTTTCTTTTATTAAATCATAAACACATAGCTCATGCATACATTAATGCATTTATGGGGTACAATGTGCTGATTTCATATAGAATTAGGAATGCTTACATCACACTAGTTAATATATACCTCATCTCGTTTACTTATGTTAAGACATTTGTACTCTATACTAACAGATCCGACATGTACCCTTGCATTATCCATCATAAGTGTGATCCCACCATTCACCCTCCCTCTATCTTCCCTCCCCCCTCCCTTCCTATCTTCCCCTCCTCCCTCCTTCATCTTGGGCCAAAGTTGTGATCTATTCTTCATATGAAAGTGTGAGTGATTGTAAATTGGTTTCATGATAGTACTGAGTACATGGGATATTTTTCTTTCATTCTTGAGATGCTTTACTAAGAAGGATATGTTCCAGCTTCATCCATGTAAACATAAAAGAGGTAAAGTCTCCATCTTTTTTAAGGCTGCATAATATTCCATGGTATACATTTACCACAATTTATTAATCCATTCATGGGTCGATGGGCACTTGGGCTTCTTCCATGACTTGGCTATTATGAATTGAGCTGCAATGAACAATCTGGTGCACATATCTTTGTTATAAAGTGACTTTTGGTCTTTTGGATATACACCTAGTAGAGGAAATGCAGGATCAAATGACAGGTCTACTTTTAGATCCCTGAGTATTCTCCCTATTTCTTTCCAAAAAGGACGTATTAGCTTGCATTCCCACCAGCAGTGCAGAAGTCTTCCCTTTTCTCCACATCCACGCCAACATCTGTAGTTGTGGGATTTTGTTATGTGAGCCAGTCTTATGGGAGTTAGATGATATCTCAAAATAGTTTTGATTTGCATTTCTCTGATGATTAAAGATGATGAGCGTTTTTTCATGTGTCTGTAGTCCATGTGCCTATCTTCTTCAGAGAAGCTTCTGTTTAAGTCCCTTGCCCACAATGAAAGGGGATTACTTGTTCTTTTCTTCTTAATAATTTTGAGTTCTCTGTGGATACTGGTTATCAAATCTTTGTCAGAAGCATAACCTGCAAATATCCTCTCCCATTATGAGGGCTATCTGCTTGCATTATTTACTGTTTTGTTGGCTGTATAGAAGCTTTTTAGTTTGATCAGATCCCTGTAATGTACTTTTGGTGTTGCTTCAATTGCTGGGGTGGAGGATCTTCCTCATAAAGTATTCTCCCAGGCCAATTTCCTCAAGTGTTTCTCCTGCACTTTCTCCAAGAATCTTTATAGTGCCATGTCTTAAGTTTAAATCTTTTATCCAGTGAGAGTCAATTTTTGTTAATGGCAAAATGTGTGGGTCCAGTTTCAGTCTTCTATAAGTTGCCAGCCAATTCTCCCAGCACCATTTGTTAAATAGGGAATCTTTCCCCCAATTTATATTTTTGATAGGCTTATCAAAGATCAAATGACGATAAGTGTCTGGGTTCATCTCTTGGTTCTCAATTCTGTTCCACACATCTACCTTTTTATTTTTGTGCCAATACCATGCTGTTTTGATCACTATAGTATAGTTTGAAGTCTGGTAGTGTGACTCCTCCTGATTTCTTTTTACTTCTGAGTAATGTCTTGGCTATTCAAGACTTTTTCTGGTTCCATATAAAACAAAGTACTATTTTTTCCAGATCTTTAAAGTATGATGGTGGTGTTTTGATCGGGATTGCATTAAATTTGTAAATTGCTTTGGGTAATATGGACATTTTAGGAATGTTGATTCTTCCTAGCCATAAGCATGGTGTGTTTTTCCATTTGTTAACATCTTCAGCTATTTCTTTTCTCAGAGTTTTGTAATTCTTTTTATAGAGATCTTTCATGTCCTTTGTTAGGTAAATTACCAAATATTTCGTCTTCTTTGGCACAAGGGTAAAGGGAATAGAGTCCTTGACTGTTTTTTCGGCTTGACTATTATTGGTGCATATAAAAGCTGATTTGTGAGTATTGATTTTGTATCCTGAGACACTGCTGTATTCCTTGATCACTTCTAAGAGTTTTGTGGTTGAGTCCCTGGGGTTTTCCAGGTATAAAATCATATCATCTGCAAAGAGTAAAAGTTTGATCTCCTCTGACCCTATTTGTTTTTGTTTTTTTTTTTTTTTTGAGACAGAGCCTCAAGCTGTCACCCTGGATAGAGTGCTGTGGCATCACAGCTCACAGCAACCTCCAACTCCCGGGCTCAAGCAAGTCTCCTGCCTC
>CAUYRH010033363.1:0-14094 GCA_963574655.1 Perodicticus potto | reverse complement strand
CTGTGGCTCAGTGGGCTAAGGCCAGCCACGTACACTTGAGCTGGTGGGTTCAAATCCAGCCTGGGTCCGCCAAACAAAAATGACAGCTGCAACCAAAAAATGGCCTGGCGTTGTGGCAGGCGCCTGTAGTCCCAGCTACTTAGGAGGCGGAGGCAAGAGACTTGCTTGAGCCCAGGAATTGGAGGTTGCTATGAGCTGTGATCCCACAGCACTCTATCCAGGGTGACAGCTTGAGGCTCTGTCTCAAAAAAAAAAAAAAAGAAAAGAAAAGAAAAAGAAAAATCAATATGTTAAGACTTGAATGTCGGCTCGGTGCCCGTGGCTCAACAGGCTAAGGCGCCAGCCACGAACACCTGAGCTGACGGGTTCGAATCCAGCCCAGGCCCACCAAACAACAATGACGGCTGCAACCAAAAAAATGGCCGGGCGTTGTGGCGGGCGCCTGCAGTCTCAGCTACTTGGGAGGCAGAGGCAAGCAACTCGCTTGAGCTCAGGAATTGGAGGTTGCTGTGAGCTGTGATGCCACAGCACTCTATCCAGGGTGACAGCTTGAGGCTCTGTCTCAAAAAAAAAAAGACTTGAACCTCAAAATCACTCCTTAATCCATGTGCTGCACAATAGATGATGTGTTGGCAGGCATGAAAACATTAATCTCCCAGCACATCTCCAGGACCAGGTACATTATTAATAAGCAGTAATATTTTAAAAAGCATCTTTTTTTCTGAGCAGTAGGTCTCAAAAGTGGGCTTACAATATTCAATAAACCATGCTGTAACACAGATATGCTGTCATCCAGGCTTTGTTGTTCCATTTCTATAATATAGGCAGAGTAGATTTAGCATAATTTTTAAGAGCTCTAGGATTTTTGGAAAGGTGTATGAGCACTGGCTTCAACTTAAAGACATCAGCTGCATTAGTTTTAATAATATGGATGTATGTCTGAATCCACTGAACCTGAAACTACAGGGGAAATAAAATACTGTAAAAATGTTTAAATAAATAAACTTAAAAAACTTTAAACATGCTACGGATTAAGCAGAAAAAAAACTAGAAACTGTACTCATTTTCATTATATGCCCTGTTAGAGATTTTAAATAATCACAGAGTTCCAAACTCTGGTCAAAACAGTCATAATTTCTGAAAAGACTGATTACTTTAGATGAGTACAGACTCTATGTTTTCTTTCTTTTTTGGGGGTGCGGGTGGAGGGACAGAGCCTCAAGCTGTCACCCTGGGTAGATCTACGTGCCCTGGCATCACATCTCACAGCAACCTCCAACTCCTGGGCTCAAGCAATTCTCCTGCCTCTGCCTCCCAAGTAGCTGGGACTACAGGCACCTGCCACAATGCCCAGCTATTTTTTGGTTGCAGCAGTCATGATTGTTGTTTGGTGGGCCTGGGCTAGATGTGAACCCGCTAGCTCAGGTGTATGTGGTTGGCACCTTAGCCGTCTGAGCCACAGACGCAGGGCCCAGACTCTATGTTTTCATTTCTGTAGTTGCCACTGAGGTAATCTCAAATTGCCAAGGATCTAACAATAGGACTCAATTTCAAGAGTATCAAAACAGAAAACTGAGACCAACAAGAACACCCGGAATTTAAAAAATCAACATGCAAATCCAAAAACCATTGCAAAGTGTATTTACTTGGTTCTGTAAAAGAACATTCTGTCAAAAAATGCTGGGGACAGCTCAGCGCCTGTAGCTCAGCAGCTAGGGTACCAGCCACATACATGGGAGTTGGCGGGTTCAGACCCAGCCCGGGCCTGCCAAACAACAATGACAACCATAACCAATACTCGGGCACCTGTAATCCCAGCTACTTGGGAGGCTGAGGCAAGAGAATCACTTAAGCCCAAGAGCTGGAGGTTGCTGTATGCTGTGACACCACTATTGCACTCTACCTAGGGTGACATAGACTCTGTCTCAAAAAAAAAAAAAAATGCTGGGATCAAGAGACTACCAGTAATGTAAATTTGAAGTTCAAATCAAAATATACTTTAACTCATTTTCAATAATCAGTATGAAGAATCTTTTGAATCTTTAAATGTTTTTCATTCTTCACTAGCAGGAAATCTGTAAGTATTCTACTCATTCACTCCTTTGCAAATATTACTTAGGCATTTAACCTATCAGGTGTAAAGAGTACTAAGTCCTGAAGATGGAAATACAGCAATGGACAGGCCAAACACAGTTCCTAACATCATGGGGCTTATTAGATAATGAGTATAAGAAATATTAATTTGCACAAATATTTAATTAATTGTAATTGTGGTAAGCACTATAAAAGAAACTCAATTAAGATACAGTCTTCAACTGACTAGATGATCTTGGACCTTCGCTTCTTCATCTGTAAAACTGGAAGACAGATCTGAAAGACCTAAGATTCTTTTAAATGAAAAAAATTTCATAAATCAAAAAGTATAAAACTTTGCTTCCAGGGTCCCTTTGTCATGTTAAGACAGTTACTTTTACAGACTCTATCAGCAAAGTCATATAGTCTTCATCTCCTAACACATGAAGATTTCTGGCACAAAAACCTAAGTTTAGGTGGTAGGTAAAGTAATTTTTATTGTTACAAATTTTTGTGTTCAAATTTCATATATGGAGGGTGCCAAAAAAATGTATGTACATTTTAAGAAAGAAAAAAAAATTAAAATTGTAACACTCAATATATACTAATAACATTTGTTGTCTTGAATATTGTATCTTGTATCTGTTATAATTGCATAAATCAAACCTGACTTGAGTACTAGTAATGCTCAAGTATTAGTCAACTTACATCAAAATTATTTTAGGATCTATTTAAAATGTATATTGCCAGGCCCCAACCAAGACCTACTACAGAATATCTGAAAGTCAGGCCTGAGAATCTAAACTTGTGATTAGCTCCTCTGATGATTCTAATATACAATACTAGTATTTCAATAATTTGAACAGAGTAGAACAAATAATATTTATGAGAAATGGCTCTACAGTAAAACACTTTAGGATAAGAACTATAATAAACCTACCTGTGTAGCTTTGTCCCGCATGCATGGTGCAGCTTGCCCGTGACTATCACGAGGCCAGTGGCCAGCAAGATATGGAGCAGCAAGAGTATCCAGGGAGGAAGTGCGCCGGATAATACTGGAGGGGCTTGAGGAAGGCTGTCGTGATTTGTCACCTAGATTTAAGACAAAAAAAAATTATTTAAAAAAGAAATTAGGGCCTAGAATGGAGGGCTCATGCCTGTAACCTTAGCACTTTGGGAGGTCAAGGCCAGAGGATGACTTGAGGCTAGGAGTTCAAGATCAACATAGTAAGGTTCTGTCTCTACAAAAAAAAAAATACAAAAATACAAAAATTACCTGGGCTTTATCATATCCTCCTGTAGACTCAGCTACTTGGGAGACTGAGGCAGGAGAATTGCTTGACCATAGGAGTCTGAGGTTGCAGTAATCTACAATGATACCATTGCACTCTAGCCCCAGCAACAGAGTGAGACCTTGTCTCATTTTTTTAAAAAAAAGGATTAGAAAGGAAACAAAGCAGAAGCTAAGTTTTAATTAATTAATTTTTTTTTAATTTGAGAAAGTCTCATTCACAGCAACCTCAAACTCTTAGGCTCAGGCAATCCTCTTGCCTCAGCCTCCCAAGTAGCTTTGACTACAGCACCCATCACAACCCCTGGCTAATTTTTTTTTCTATTTTTAGTAGAGACAGGTTCTCCCTCTTACTCAGGCTGGTGTCAAACTCCTGAGCTTGGGCAATCCACCCACCTTGGCCTCTCAAAGTGCTAGGATTACACTTCAGTCCAGAAGCTAAGTTTTAAACTATGGAGAAAGTTATCCAACTTAAATAGAGTAGTTCCCCTTTATCCATGGGGGATACATTCAAAGACCCACAACAGATTCCTGAAACCTCTGATAATACCAAACTCTATACATACTATGTACTGTCCTGTGTATACATACCTATGACAAAATTTATGAGAGTAACAACTAACAGTACTCTAGAACAATTGGGCCATTAAATAAAAGAGGGATTACTTTAACACAAGCATAATAATCCCACCAATAGCTGAAGTGATAACCAAAATGGCTACTAAGTAACTATCTGGTAACATATACAGCATGGATATGCTGGACAGAGAGATGATTCACATTCCCAGTGGAGAGCGCGGGACAAGAGACTTCATCACACTAAGCAGAACGGTGTACAACTGATAATACACAAGTTGTTTATTTCTGGAATGTTTCCACTTAATCTTTTCTGACTGAGACTGACCATGAGAAACTAAAACCACAGAAAGTGAAACCAGGGAATCATACTGACTGAAAATAATCAATCCCACCCCAGGCCTACCAAATCAAAATCTCTAGGGGTAGGTCCAGGAATTTTCTTTTCTTTTTTTTTTTTAGACAGAGCCTCAAGCTGTTACCCTGGAGAGAGTGCCGTGGCATCACAGCACACAGCAACCTCCAATTCCTGGGCTCAAGTGAGTTTCTTGCCTCCACCTCCCACGTAGCTGGGACTGCAGGCGCCCGCCACAACGCCTGGCCATTTTTTGGTTGCAGCCGTCATTGTTGTTTGGCGGGCCCGGGCTGGATTCGAACTCGCCAGCTCAGGTGTACATGGCTGGCGCCTTAGCCTGCTGAGCCACAGGTGCCGAGCTCAGGAATTTTCTACAGAATTGATATATACCTAATATTCAAAAAATACTTAGGTGGAATAAAAATAAGACAGGACAAATCATGGGAAAATATAAAAAAATTAGTGACAATGTTTCAAGTTATCTGACACCAACATTTAAAAGTAATACTGCGGCTCAAGTGGCTAATAATGCACCAGCCACATACACCTGAGCTGACGGGTTCGAATCCAGCCCGGGCCGGCCAAACAACAATGACGGCTACAACAAAAAAAAAAAAAAAAAAAAAAAAAATGGACAGGCGTTGTAGAGGGCGCCTGTAGTCCCAGCTACTTGGGAGGTGGAGGCAGGAGACTCACTTAAGCCCAGGAATTGGGGGTTGCTGTGAGCTGTGATGCCACAGCACTCTATCCAGGGTGACAGCTTGAGGCTGTCTCAAAAATAAAATAAAATAAAATAAAAATAAAAGTAATACTGCCATATCAACAGAAATCTTCACAGGATAGACTGTTAATGACACAATTGCCTCGTAACAGTACTAGCCCCCCCAAAAAATCACTTGGAAGTCAAATTAATATCTTGTTCACTGATCTGTTGCCTTTAAGATTATCCTAGCAGATAGATAAACCAAATCAACTGAAAGAACAAACATCACCTTTGTAATGGAAGTAGGTTTAATTTCTGAGCAAATAAAGGGAGTAGTTAACAATACATTAATTATCAGACATTCCATGTAAACTACAACAGTAAAAATAATACAATGGCTGGGCGGCACCTGTGACTCAAAAGGGTAGGGTGCCAGCCCCAAATGCTGAGATGGCGGGTTTAAAACCCAGCCCCGGCCAAAATAATAATAATAATAATAATAATAATACAATGGCAATACAGCAAATGTAAAATGTACTATTAGGAAGAATATATATTAAAAGGTAGCTGTTGCAATAACATAACTGTTTCCCCCAAATAGAAAATACTTTTCACTATGTAAGAAACTACAACATTGTGAACATCAGATTTCTAGTTAATAATACAATAACTAACATTTTTCATTTATGAAAACTAAAATTCTACAATTCAAGCAAACTTTTGGTAACTCAAAATAAACTTAAAGGCTGGGCATGGTGGCTCACACTTTAGGAGGCTGAAGTAGTGGACTACTTCAGATCAGGAGTTAAGAAATATGACAAAAAAAATTAGCAAGGCATGGTGCTATAGTTTCAGCTACTCAAGAAGCTAAGGAAGAAGATCCGTTGAGCCCACGAGTCTGAGGATACAGTGAGCTATGATGATGCCACTACACTCTGGCCTGGGTGATAGAGCAAGACCCTATCTCAAAAAATAAACATCAACTACTAGTCAACATCATGCATGTGATATAACAAATGGAAAAACAAACCTATGCATAGTCCTGCCTATAATTGCCAGTGAACAGGAAAATATTAGGAATTATATTTCCTAAAAAATGGACCACAATAAAAGAAAAATCAATCCCTATCTCTAAAAAAAAGAGCTGGGTATTATAGCAGGTGCCTATAGTCCCAGCTACTTGGGAGGCTGAAGCAAGAGAATCAATCACTTGAGCCCAAGAGTTTGAGGTTTCCATGAGCCATGATGCCACAGATCCCTACTGAGGGAGAGACTCTGTCTCAAAAAACAACAAAACCTAACATTGGGCCCTGCACATAGTAGGCACTCAACAAATTATTCTATAGTTTCCTTTTCCAAAGAGACAGGTTTGGTATTCTCTTCAAGTCTGGTGGACACTAAGCCTGGCCCTCCTGGCATCATGTGCTGTGGTGCAGCCTACCAGTGTGGTCCAGCTTGGTGTTTGGCATGGAACACATCATTCACCGGCTTTGAGTACACTGGCTTTCCCAAGGGGGACTTGATAAGCCCATGAAAAAAAAAAAAAAATCAAACTCCAGCAGGGAGATGGAGTCAGGACTTTGGAATACGTGAGTTAGAGGAAATGATAAAGCAGGCTTCCTGCCTGGTCTCATTGAACATGCTATGTTCCAGGCCTAGGATTTGGTGTCCAGTGGCTACTGAGGGCAAAGCTGATTACAAAGCTGATTACAATATATATATATATATATTTTTTTTTTCCCCCGGACAGAATCTTACTATGTCGCCCTTGGTAGAATGCCAAGGCATCACAGCTCATAGCAACCTCAAATTCTTGGGCTTAAGAGATTTTCTTGCCTCAGCCTCCCAAGTAGCTGGGACTACAGGCGCCTGCCACAACACCCAGCTATTTTTTTGTTGTAATTGTTATTGTTGTTTGGCAGGCCCAGGCTGGGATCAAACCCACGAGCTCTGGTGTATGTGCCTGGCGCCCTAGCCGCTGAGCTACAAGCACCGAGCCACAAAAGATATTTCTGTCTTTAGCCTGGACAATAATCTGGAGCTTTAAGAACTATTCACAAGCTTTTTTCTTTTTATTAACAGATTTATTGAAATTTACCTTTTGAAATGTGCAATTAATCTTCTTAGGAGTGATTATCAAAAAACCATAAAGTATACAATTTATTAAGAAACTAAAATCAACGTGTACAATCTTTTAAGATTAAGTACCTAAATCTCAAAGAGGGGCTTGGTACCCATACTCAGTGGTTAGGACGCTGGCCACATACAACAGGGCTGGTGGGTTTGAACCCAACCCAGGCCTGCTAAAACAACAATGACAACTACAACAACAAAAAAAATAGCTGGGCGTTGTGGCAGATACCTGTAGTCCTAGCTACTTGGGAGGCTGAGGCAAGAGAATTGCTTAAGCACAAGAGTTTGAGATTGTTGTGAGCTGTTGATGCCATGGCACTCTACCAAGGGTGACATAGTCTCTGTCTCAAAAAAAAAAAAAAAATCAATCAATCTCAAAGAGGCGTAATAAAACCATTTGGAAATTAAACCACGTTTAAAACTTTAATCATTTATAAAGACCACTTAAAAGGAATTGTAGAAAACAGGAAACAACAAAATGTCCACATTGAGAAGGTAACTGAATACATTTTGGCAGAGTCATATAATGCAATACCATAGGCCATTTAATAGAATAAACACACAGATGTATACATTCTGGTATAAAGAGTCATTCATGATAAACTAAGTGAAAAAAGGCAAGTTCTCACACATTTATAAAAGGTATGATTCATCTTTTGTTTTAGAATGTAATTAGATGGTCTATAAATGTCTGTTAGTATATTTACTTTTAAAAATCTGGAGAACAATGCATATAACTTTTTGGGGACAATATTACAGTTTTAATTTCTAATTTAGGTATTTCTATAATGCTTACATTTTTATAGAGGGTATATTGTCAGATAAAAGATATGAATACAATAGAAACTGAGAAAACCACTAAAGATATCTATAACCAAGGCATCTATCCAGATGGGTTCAAACAACATCCACAGTGTTGTTATGCACAAAGAAGCTGCCAATTCTAATTGGAAAGCAGCAGGAAAGCTTGTGGTTTGTGGAGTTTTAAGAAGTTTGTGAACTGGCCAGGCCCAGTGGATTGCCTGAACTCACAGGTTGGAGACTAGCCTGGGCAAGAGCGAGACCTCGTCTCTAAAAATAGCCGGACACCGTGGTGGGTACCTGTAGTCCCAGCTATTCAGGAGGCTGAGGCAAAAGAATAGCTTTAGCCTAAGAGTTTGATGTTGCTCTAAGGTATGATGCCATGACACTCTACCGAGGGTGACAAAACAAGACACTGTCTCTTGTGAACAATGAGGGTTATGTTTCGAACCAAGTGTTCAACTGGGATGAAACTGGCCTTTATATTTTTAATTTTATTAATTTACCTCCACCAAGACAGAGTCTCATTTTGTCACCCTAGGTAGAGTACCATGGCTTCACAGGTCACAGCAACCTCATACTCTTGGGCTTAAGCGATTTTCTTCCCTCAGCCTCCCAAGCAGCTGGAACTACAGGCGCCAGCCTTAAGGCCTGGCTAGTTCTTTTTTTTTTTTTTTTGAGACAGAGCCTCAAGCTGTCACCCTGGATAGAGTGCCATAGCATCACAGCTCACAGCTACCTCCAATTCCTGGGCTCAAGCGAGTCTTTTGCCTCTGCCTCCCAAGTAGCTGGGACTACAGGCGCCTGCCACAACGCCCGGCCATTTTTTGGTTGCAGCCGTCATTGTTGTTTGGTGGGCCCGGGCTGTATTTGAACCCGCTAGCTCAGGTGTACATGGCTGGTGCCTTAGTCCTTTGAGCCACAGGTGCTGAGCCAGGCCTGGCTATTTTTAAAGATGAGGTCTCGCTCTGGCTCAAACTCTTGAGTTCAAGCAATCCACCTGCCTCAGCCTTCCCAAGTGCTAGGATTATAGGTGTGAGAGATCGTGCTGTGACAGAATCAGATGTACCTGCTCAAATAGACCTGCCCCGCCCAGGCAGGGTCAGGTTCACGACCTGCCCAGGCAGGGACACACACACTCACGTCCCTCCCAGGAACAGGAATGCCGCCAGTTGCTGTCCTCCCTGACCCTTTAAATCCCCATTCGCCATAACCCACATGTAGAATTCCTTCCTTGATCTCACCCCACCTGCATTCAGATTGAAATAAAGACCATATTATTTCTACAGAATGGGGATTCCGTTTTCCTTTGTTTTGTGCCTTGGAATAATCTTTTATCTCAGATCCAGAACCTTTTATATGGCTGAAACCCCAGTTGGAGAAAAGCCCCTTTGCAGGGGTGAAAGTATACCCCATCGAAACCAAACAGACCTTATTATTCCCACAAGATGAAGAAAAACAGTACACTCTCTGATCTTGCCTAATGTTCATCCTCTTAATACTGAGGTGAGCCCTTATCTAAAAACTTTCTGCAGTTCCTTCCTCCCTCTTCCCATTCCTATTCTACTTCCTGCTCTCCCCACCCTCTCTTTCCATGCTCTTAAATATTCATATATGATCTCTTGGCTCCTTTTACCCTCTCAACTGGTGGTTGCACACAGAGGCCAAGTCCTCTCTCACCCAGTCTTGACCCCTGGTGCCCTACTGTGGACCCAGACCCCTTTGGCTGCTTAAGGTCATGTGCAGAAGCCAGGCCCTTTTTTGACCAAAGTCATACATAGAGAGTCCAGGTAATCTCCCGATGCCAGACTCATCAGTCCATTGCCCTACCATGGGGCTGGGCATTTCATTTTCAGTCATTCAGTGAAACAGGTTCACTCATCTAGAATCTTCCTAGAGGTCTAAATCACTTTTCAGCTGACAGCTGCACGCAGAGGCCAAGTCCTCTCTGGCTATAGTCTCAGTCATTTTGTTTCCCTTTTTACCCTTTGAAAGTTTCCTTTATTTTCGTCTAACAGCTGCACGCAGAGGCAGAGTCCTCTCTGGCTGTAGTTTCGGTTATTTTAGTTACTCCTTTGCCCCCTTGAAAATTCTCTTTATATCTTATCTTTAATCTCATGTATTTTCTACCTTCAGTTTTCGTTATGGGCACTCAGTCACGAATTCCCCCTTCTTTACCTGTAAGCCATCTTCTAACTCACCTGAAACCTCTACGTCTCTACTCTAACCTCAAACCTAAACGTCTCATTTTTTTCTATAATCCTGCTTGGCCTACGTAGACACTTGACAGTGGCTTACACTGGCCTGACCACAACACCTTTGATTTCTCAATTATCACTGAACTCTATAATTACTGTAAAAAACTGGGCAAATGGTCAGAGATTCCCTACATCCAGGCAATTCTCTTAAGACCCATCAGAATTTCCATTGTCTATTCTTACCCTGGCAAACAGCTCTTCCCCTTCTGCCCTTCCACAGCCCCTCCTATTCCTCTCCAACCCCCTCCTAAAATCCCTCCATTTTCTCAACCAGAACACCTGAAAAATTCCTCTGTGTGGAATACCTTTCCTCTGTCTATAACCTCCTATCATTCACCCATTCTCATTGCCCTCCAACACCCACATCCATATCCTTCCCTTAAACAATACCCCATCCCTCCCTTCTTCGCCCCCTCTCACCCACCCTCCACTGCACAGGGCAGAATACCCCAGGGCCCTCAGAACCCCTAATGAGATCTCATTGATCTTGCCTTCGCCTTCCAGGTGTGGCAACACCTCTCAGAGCTCCAGTTATTAGTTTCCACCATTAGGTAAAACCCAGCTACTTCTGAAACTCCTAGGGACATTCCAAAAACACCACTATCTTCCTGAGGATCCTGCTGTAAGTGTAGCAGAGCAGGGTAACTGGCAAAGCATACAACCTATGAAGGTCTTCACTGGAAGTCTGACTGCCTAGGTTTTTTTCTGAAGATCAGATTTCGCAGTTACTCCTAAGACCTAACGCCTGACCTGAGCCTAGCTGCAAAAGACTGACGACCCCTAGAAAGTCAGGATGCCCCTTGGACGTAGTCCTGGAAAGCTAACTCTTCCTTTTTTCCTAATGGAAGGTAAGCCAATTCCTTTCCTGATAAGCATGGGAGCAACTTTTTCCACGCTGCCACCTAATAATTATTCTCTAAAAACAGGCAGAGATCTCGGTAATCGGTATTGCAACATTCCCCTACTGTATGGAAATGTCCTCTCAGGATTACTAGTGGCCCTGACAACTCCCAGTTATTGTATGTGATAGAGCCACTATTTAAGTTATTGTTTCTCATTCTCAATTTTAGACCAGTAACCCTTCGCCTCATCTCTCCATTTATTAACCAGTCACCGGAAAACAACTCCTCATATTCTTGCCCTATTGGATACCAACCACCTCAGACTGAAAAAGCCAAAGAGTTCCTATAAACGCCACTCCCCTCCCCACTCCCCCTCCCTCTCCTATTCTTTTTGCAGGCAGCCCATGCAGACCTTCTCTCCACAGGAAGTAGTCAAAGAGACACCATGCCCATCACCCTGCATTCTTATAATAAATTAGAGGCTGGTATGACAGAATCAGGTGTTCCTGCCCAAACAAACCTGTCCCACCCAAGCAGGGTCAGGTTCATATCCCTCCCAGGAATAGGAATGCTGCCAATTGCTGCCCTCTCTGACCCTTTATCCCCATCCGCCATAACCCACATGTGGAATTCCTTTCTTGATTTCACCTACCTGCATCCAGGTGGAAATAAAGACCACATTATTTCTACAGAACAGGGATTCCATTTTCCTTTGTTTTGTACCTTGGAATCTTTCATCCTTGGGTTCAGAACCTTTCAGCCTGGACTATTACTTTACATGTTTATTCAAACATTATTTATTAATATTTTACCTTAAAATACAGTGTATTCACTGTTAAGATTATTTTGAAAATTCGAGTTTGTGGGATGTAGGAATGGATTAATTCAGTTTCTATTACTTTAAAGGGAAAAAACTGTCTCAGAACTTGAATGATTTGGAACTCAAATGGGGTTCTGGAATGGATTAAGTTCAGATTCCAAGGTATCACTATGTAAGAATCAGAGGCATCCCTGAGGGAAGAAGAAAATGCACAAGGGCTGGAAAACCTATTCGGGGGAATGCAGGTGGGAATATGGGTTCTT
The DNA here is from genome assembly GCA_963574655.1 of Perodicticus potto. Classification (NCBI taxonomy): domain Eukaryota; kingdom Metazoa; phylum Chordata; class Mammalia; order Primates; family Lorisidae; genus Perodicticus; species Perodicticus potto. Next base: position 1,979 of record CAUYRH010033363.1, on the reverse strand, counting down.
TTTTTTTTTTTTGAGACAGAGCCTCAAGCTGTCACCCTGGGTAGAGTGCTGTAGCATTACAGTTCACAGCAACCTAATTCCTGGACTCAAGCGAGTCTCCTGCCTCTGCCTCCCAAGTAGCTGGGACTACAGGCACCTGCCACAACGCCTGGCCATTTTTTGGTTGCAGCCGTCATTGTTGTTTGGTGGGCCCGGGCTGGATTCGAACCCGCCAGCTCAGGTGTACGTGGCTGGCGCCTTAGCCTGTTGAGCCACAGGCGCCGAGCCGGAATATGGGTTCTTAAGGGAGGAGTCATACCTTGATGTGGTTGCATTGCTAGAAATAGTGAGTTAACAAGCTTAAAACCGATATTCAATTGTTTTTTATAAGTAGGTTAGAAACTGAATTAAGAAAATGATTGCAGATGATGAGCAAAGGGAGCAGAAAGGAAGGAAGTGGATCAGAGAAAGGTAGGTACACATTCAGACTATAGGACCTATACTGCAAAATCTGTAATCTGTTGCAAAATGGACAGCCTGTAAGTCTGGCCCTTTAAGATAAGACAACTATCTTACAGAGGTTTTGAGAGAAGATACCTGAGAAGGGTGACGTCTAGGAGAACAGATCTTCTCAAGGAGACTACAAGGATACACCTGCAGGGTCCTCTCCATGGTGACTCAGCTTTTGGGAATTTATAAACTTAACTTCCTGGAACTTGGAAATTTCCAAGTTCTGTGAAATCCTGTAGTTCTATAGGAGCTGGAATAGCACCTCCAGTTTGATTCAAACTGGCCAATGAGATGGGTACTTGTGGGTTGGAACTTTTTGACTGTGGATAAAAGGGGAAAGACCAAGCCAGTCAGGGAGTGCGGCCATTTGGAATTCTTCTATGCTGTAAGCTCCCAGCTGGTAAATAAAGCCCTTCCTCTACTTAACATGGTGTTTGGGTACTCTTTCTCTCGTTGGGCCTCGTCTTCCTGCAACAGGGGAGGAAGGGCCTCGTCTTCCTGCACCCCTCCCTCAGTGCAATGCTGCCCCAAAGTCTTTGGATACTGAGGAGGCCAGGTTCCCACAGGTGGGACTATTTCCTCAGAGTGAGTGAGGGGGTTGTGAAGATTTACTAGAGGAGGCCAAATGAGCACAAACACTTTGCTCTCATAGGAAAGAAAAAGTTTCTCAGGGAGGTGAGGGGAAAGTGCCCCTCCCTTCTCATTTCTCAGTCTTGCACAGCACCCAGCTGCCCACGAGGCTTCCCAGGGGCTTACTTACCTTGGCATATGTGTATGTGGTTTTAATTAGCGTCGGCCTTGACGACTTGCACCTGGACATTTCTGTCCCAGATTTTGCTTGTGTTAGGATCAAAAGTAACGTACAGTGATAAAAGTAGTAAATCAATGCAATTAAGATAGTTAAAAAAATAGTTTGGTAGAAAATACAAGCCCAACAAGAATCACAATGTAAGTGTTTAGCCTCCCCCACCCCCTTTAATGTATGCAATAAAACTAGCTAGCTCAGACCTAGGGGTTGCCACCAGTTCCCATGCTCGCTTGGACACGGTCAGTCAGTCCCCCAAACCAGCTCTTTAGAAAACTTTCTTTTCATGTCTTGATTATTAATGTTTCCCTCATCCTCTCAGTCTCCACCAGCCACTGGGAGGGAACTCATGGTATAGTTTGGGACTAGTCCCCAACAGGGAACAGATGAGGAAAAATTCCCTGGTCTTGCTTTAGAAATATCGATATCCGGCTCGGCGCCTGTGGCTCAACGGGCTAAGGCGCCAGCCACGTACACCTGAGCTGGCGGGTTCGAATCCAGCCCGGACCCACCAAACAACAATGACGGCTGCAACCAAAAAATAGCCGGGCATTGTGGCGGGTGCCTGTAGTCCCAGCTACTTGGGAGGCGGAGGCAAGAGACTCGCTTGAGCCCAGGAATTGGAGGTTGCTGTGAGCTGTGATGCCACAGCACTCTATCCAGGGTGACAGCTTGAGGCTCTGTC
>CAUYRH010033362.1:0-21950 GCA_963574655.1 Perodicticus potto | reverse complement strand
AAGGACAGTTACTGGTTCTTATCACATTAAAAGGACACGCTGAGAACAGGACAGTCTCCTGGCAAGCCTAGAGACGTTTCCTGACTTGGGGGCAATCCCCCAAGTAACTCAGTGTTCCAGAATGAGATAAGGTCAGTCACTCACTAGTAAGCATGTGTCAAACGTTGATGCTTAGTAGTTCTTCATGAGGGTTGTGGGAGAAGAACACGTGAGGAGAGCACGTGGCAATCATTACGCAGGAAGCCCTCATATGTAATTACCTGACCTCTCCACACCTGTTTATGTCAATTGCCTTAACTCTCTACACCTGTTCTGTATAACCTTAATAAATAGCCATTGCAGAGGGGGTTCAGGGCTACCCTGCAACTAAGGTTAACCCACCTTCCGCAATTTTGTACTTCAAATCTTTGGAGTCCTGACAACATACACATATCTATTTTAAAATACCTTAAAATACAAACTTTAGAAGACTGGAGTCTTCTCTTTGGAGTCCTGACAACATACACATATCTATTTTAAAATACCTTAAAATACAAACTTTTAAAAATGACTTTAAAACAATTAATGTGACATAATCTCATCCTTACTAGGGTGTTATTGTCTCATACGCCTTAATTCTCTTCCTGAATTGAAACTTACTAGATTTCCTTTAGAAACTTGATTATCACTAAACACTAGTAGTTTTATAATAACAAAATTCCTTACAAAATTAAGTAATCATGGCCCAAAGACACTTATTCATGTTTCTAGGCAATAGCATTTTATCATTAGCTCAAATCATCTCAGTATTTTTCATTTCGAGTTAATGAGACTATCACACATTTAAGAAACCAGAAATATAACAATTTATAGCAATCTACTCTGTTTTGTTTTTAGCCATAATGTAGTCTCTCAAATGTGAGAGTGTATCTTTTGAAGAGAAAAACATGTCAAAGTAATTATGTTAATTGTTGTCTAGTGTTTCTATTGTATAAAAATACAAATTCTACAAGTCCAGGAACCAAGAGTGTTTATATTGGGAACATTTTCAAATAAACTGAAGAACTAAAAATAACAAAACATTCCAAGTTATATTCCAGTCACTACAGGTGTCAATTAATAAATGTCAAACAGATTCCAGACACATAGTTCTAATAATACCTAACAATCCCTCAGACCTATCCATTTCTCCACCTGCTCGTTCTTGAGACACTTGCTTCCTGCCTCAGAAGAATCATTTTAGCCACAGCATGTTCCATTTCCTTGTCATAAACCAAATTTCAATCATTCCCATTTCAAGAGGTTCCCACAAACACCACTACTTCTTGCCCAAGGCTGAACAATCCTTGGTCGGTCCAAGTAAATAAAGTATAAATGTCTAAAATATTCTTTGGACCAGTATAGAATTTTTGATAAATTATTTCTTCCAACAAAAAGGAGTTCTATGACAGTGTCAGCTTTCATAATGTGAATCCTGTATTTTGGGCCTATTCAAAGAATCTCAAAGCTAATTTTGAGTCTTTCCATTTTTTTTAACCTTTATAATGCTGCCTTTAGATCCAAAGTGTAAAGCATATTGACTTCTCTGTAATTTTTTTAAAACTGCCTTTCTCATCTAGATGTAGTGTCCATGACAATATGAATGACCTCCGTCTTATACACTAGAGTAGTTGTGATGTCCTGCAAATAGCTCACCCTACATTCATGTCTGTTCTTGGGTCCTTTACAGGTCCTATAGAACCTTAATAGGCTGTTCTATGCTAAAGACTCACTGGAAGAAGTTTCTCCCTTCTCTTTCACTAATATAACTTCATTTGGGAACCATTTTCTTAACCAATAAACATTTGAGTAAATAAAGGTAGTATGAAGGTTCTGTGTAGACATTTTCATTCAATAATATGTTGTAAGGCTTTTTAAAATTTTGTTGGAAATATATTTAGCTTCTAAAATTCTGCCACTTAACATCTTCTGGCAACAGCCTCAGGCTCAAAAACATGTAGATCAATTCCCAAGTATAGATGATAATCATTGTAGTCTACATAACATTTACTTACATTAGATTTCTTAGCAGTATGTGACAATCGAGCTACTGGTTAACAGTTTAGAGTAAATAAAATAATTGCATGGAGATTTGCACTATAAAGAACAGGTTAAGAGTGGTGCACATAATTTTCATTGGGGTAATTTGCTTTAGTAATAAAGTCATAAACATCAGAAAGAACATCAAGATTTAGAACTGCTCACTGGGTCTGCCTCTATAGCATGTCTCCATGGGATTTCTGCCCTCCCTTACCCAATTAATTGCTCTCATATCATGTGTATTTGCAGGAACAATGTGACAAATGATAAAAACACAATAAGGTCATTAAATTTGATTAAGAACAAGAATGATTTATGCAAAATATTATTCAAAATGACTATTTAAATTGCACATCGTCTGTACTTTTCAGAATTTAAAAAAAGTGGTGTGATGTGTGTGGAGATGATGGATGAGGGTGTGATGGAAAGCATATTAATGTATGAAGTAGCTTAAAACTTTTAAGGATAGTCAAGAAATTTTACAGCAAATAGCTCACTTAATACATAGAATAAAGCAGTGAGACAAGTATTATTAATTTTTTTTCTTAAGAGAAAACTAAGGTGTAGAAAATCTGTTCAAAATCAAACTAGTAAGTGTCAGAGTTGGAATCTTTTCAAGACTATTTAACTCCAAAGACTGAGCTCCTAGACATCATGAGGGACTTGTACAAGATAAGAAAATTACCTTTATTGTTGAATCACATTTCTAACATATTACTTATCATGGTAATTATTTATTTATAACATTGGTCTCAATTTTTGATCCTTCCCATGACTCGTTGTGAGCAGCATGTGTCCCTTCCCTCCTGTTGCCAGGATTGGCCATGTACTTATTTTGGCTAAAAGAATACCAGTGGGATTGCCGGGCACTGCGAAGCTTTAGATGTGCGCACTATGGTTTTACTTGGCCACTCTCTTCCTGACCTTTATTATGACAACAGTCTGTTTTAGATAGGGATATTCCTTCACATTAAGACTCTGAGAACATATCTGTGCACCAAAAATACCAGCCAAAGACTGAAAGAGAGGCACAGCAGCAGAACTGCCACCAGTGCCATGCAATTCAATATTAAAAACATTGATATTTGGAGTTTACTTGCTACATAAGCATAATTTAGAGAAAGTGAAAGAATACACTTTTCAGGCCTTTCAGAGACAGCCTGAGATCTCAAATGATAATTGGTAGTGTTTTTATAATAGAAAACCTAATTTGTCACAGTTCTCTTCTGTTGCATATGGAAAGCAGCACGTTGTTCTAGAAATATATTTTCATCCTACATAGCCAGAATAGTTTTGTTGTCCTGCTGCCAGGAAAGGGCTTCTATGAAAAGATATATCCCCAGTATGATCCTAGATCATAGTACTGAATTCATTTTGTTTAAGCATTGTTTTCTCTATGGAGGCGGTTTTTATAAATAATCCTGGGGGCAGTTCCTCACTATGTAAGCAATGCTTTACTGTGGATGAGTTCATCGAGTAATTTTCTCCATGATTGGACAGGCCTAGGATGGACCCAGAGTAATCAGTAGTTGCTTGGTGGAAAGGAAAACATGAGAGTCTAAAAGGCAAGGGAAAAGGTGACACATGCTGAAGAATTAAACAACTATTTAACATTCTTTACATCACTGACATCGCTTTGTATCACAGCCTGAAATCAGAAAATATTCTTAGAGCTTATGTATTCTCCATGAATACTTAAATGTGTTTATTATGATATGGGAATAAAAATATGCATGTGTAATCCAAATTATATGAATGACTACTTTTTAATTGCCTATATCACGCAAAGTTTGTGTTTTTAATAGAGTTGACACTATTTGCTGTATTTACTATTTACTGCTATTTAGAAAAATTACTATGAAGTGTTAGAGCCATAATATCCTAGGCTAGTGAGAAAAGAGTAAGTGCGATGGAACAGGCCAGTGAAATGTTATGAGATTTCAAGTCACACCTCCCAAGGAAGATTTTCCAATAATTTAACTAGAAAAGCCATATCATGCAGTCATTAAGAGCATAAATCTTGAGTTTAAGACAATGAGAAGTCTAAAGAACCTGGACCACGTACAGCAGTATATTTTGATCCTGTAAGCTGTGATTTAGTTTTATGATACATCAATACCCACCCCATTAAATTAATGCTGATGTTTTAAATATATTGATATTATGGTTTTATTTCTGTTTAATTTATAAATGAGTTTATTTTATAGTTGTTTAAATGATAAATATAAAGAGTTTCATATTTACTAGAGAAAACACTATTTTCAAAGGACAACCTTGCCTACAATTAGCTATACAAATTAGAAATAAAGCAGGTCTCACAATAGTATCCAACTTAAATATTCTTTAATATACTATGCATGTTTCTACTTTTTAGTGTGTGTAAATATATCTCCACTCTATAAAACTGACATTTAAAAGATGAGAAGTCACTATTTGAGACTCAGCCTAGCTGTTTTCATTTATGGGCTTCACTGTAGTTATAGAAGAGCATTTCTTTGTACTTGCGTTTAAGAATGATTTTTTAAGAAATTTGTTGTGGAATGATAGTTGCTATTTCTGTTAGCTGAACTGTCTTCTGTTCTCTTTCTATTAGCTTAAATCACTCCTGTAGGTTTAATTTACTTCCCAGTTTTACAATTATCTGGCTTTTTTTTTCTGGATTTATGTTGACCTATATATGCTAAAATTTGAATTTAAAATTCCTGGTCACTAGAGATGAAAGTTCTCCTGCAGAGATAATTAGGCAATATGGATGTAGTTTTCAACATGTGCTGTAAATTTCAGTGAGGATTGTCCTCTGTAATTGCTTTTAGCACTTTCTGATTTTGTCCTTGGTACCATGCTTTAAGTTAAGGGCACCTGAAACACATCATTTTCTTTTTTCTAAAAAAGGTCACTAGACTTTGCCCTCTGCTCTGCACTGAGTCTGTGAAGGAACACAATAGCAATCAACAGTACTATAAATAATATAATAAAATCTCATTGAGCCCTAATCACATTTTCATGTAGTTGTTATCATCATTTTTTAAAATAATTAAATGTTCTCAACAGAGACTCAAAATAGGATCTTTTATTCTTTTGTGTGGTTCTTTATTTAACATTTTGTTGAAATTTCTGAGTCTGAGTTTATTTATTTGGGAAAAAAGATACAATAAAATAATTTTTTTCTTTGAATATTAAAAGTTTAATTACTGATGTGCTTTTGTAGTAGGTTTATAAGTATGTAATATAAGAATTATTTCAAAACTACAACAATGAACGTTAAGCATGAAGACATAAAAATAATTGTACTTAGGGAATAAAGAGTAGAATTTTCTTAGAAGCAAATTGGAATTTCATTTAACCTTGTCTGCAACCAGAAAATATCAGTATATTAAGGATAATCCCCAAAAGCACAAATGAGATCCTTTGTCCTTTATTTACTTAGTTTTAATTTTGAAGTCATTAACATAGACTTTGATGTAATCCTTTTAGCAGTTTGGAAAATATTTATTTCCAGTGGAATTAAATTTGCTTTTCATGTTGATTCATTTTCCATGTAAATGATTATGACCTTAGCTTGTTAGATAAGACTATTTTGATTAATGATGCTATGTTGAACATCAGAAATGGTATAATAGAGTGGAAAAAAGTAGTACTTGAGTATTAATGGGCAGCAAGGCAAATATTTGGCTAGTAAAAATGAAAGTACTATTATTGACAGTAATAATCTATATAGCGTATATCAGAATTTAGGGGGCTTAGTGGAGAGAAATAGGCATCTGAGAATGTGATTAAGCGCTGGTGCTTTATTTAAAATAGATAAATTTGTGTCAGAATAGGAAGCTACAACAGTCAACATGAAAGGGCAAGAAATAGGGGTAGCAGTAGGAAAGGAGGCTGCTAGGAGACCTCGAGAGTTAGGTGGTTCTCTCCAGGGATGCTGTAAAGGCATGGTCTGAGGGAGCCCTCAGCACCTCACTCAGGGATAAGCAATATGTTGGGGTTTTATAAGTTGCCTAAAACAGATTCTGACTCTGGCTAACCTAAGCAAAACTAGAATTTATTAGAAGGCTGTGTGAGCGCTTACAACTTTCTGAGAATATTGAAGAACTTTTTTGTGCCTGTGAAGCAATAGCACCGTCTTTTGAACTGAGTGCAATAGGGTAACTCTGAAATCCTGCAAGTTTTATTGTATTTTTCAGAAGCTCTTTTCTGTTCAATAAGTCTCTATTCAATACAATACGTCCAGCATTATGCCAAGTAATGCTAACCTCTGGAAATCTAATTCTTCTTAACCCAGAGACCTGACTAAAGTGTTATTTAGGAGTGCATATAATGGCTATTTCATTTTTCTTCTATAAATGACAATTATGTGAGTGAAATAAGCCCAGCATAGAAGGAAAAATACTACATGATCTCACTTGTATTTGGATTCTGGGAAAAAGTCAAATACATAGAAATAGAGGAGAAATGGTGGTTACCAAAGATGGGAAGGTGGAGGGGCAGAGAATGATGAGATTTAGGTAAAATGGTACAAAGTTGCAGTTATTCAGGAGGAATAAGCTTAAAGATGTAATGTGCATTATGAGGACTGTAAATGGTAGTATGCAGTGTTCCCTCCTTCTCCACCAGGATGTGTTCCAAAACCCCAGTGCATATCTGAAACCATGGACAGTACTGAGCCCTATGTCTAGTATATTTTTCCTATAAATACATGCCTATATAAAGTTTAATTTACAGTAGTACTGAGTACATTGGATATTCTTTTCCATTCCTGAGATACTTTACTAAGAAGAATATTTTCTAGCTACATCCATGTAAACATAAAAGTGGTAAAGTCTACATTTTTTTAATGCTGCAACTTATAATCACTCACACTTACATATGAAAAATGAAACACAACTATAGCCTAGGATGAAGGAGTGAAGGGCAGGGGAAGGGAGGGAAAGGATTATTAGGGGGACCACACCTATGGAGCATATTGCAAGTACCAGTTGGATCTATCAGGGGTAGAACACAAATGTCTTAAAGCTGTAATTGGGTAAATGAGGTGAAGGCTATGTTGATTAGTAGGATGTAAGCACTTCAATTTGTACAAATAATCAACACATTGAATCCCATAGTGGCATAAATGTATTCGTGATCTATGTACAAATGACTTAATAAAAAAATAAATTAAAAAAAATAAAGTTTAATTTAGAAATCAGTCATATTAAGAGATTAACAACAACAATAATAAAATAGAACAACTATCACAATATGCCAGCATTATTACTCTTGTACTTCAGGGCTGTTATGAAGTACAATAAGGGTGATCTGTACACAAGTTCGGCAAAACCGTATCGGTCACTATAATAACAAAGAGGACTGCTAAGTGTCAAATGGGCAGGTAGTATAGACAGTGTGGACAAGCTGGACAAGGGGCTGATTCATGTACCATACGGGATGGAGCAGGATGGTATAAGATCTCATCACACTACTCAGAACAGCTCACAATTCACAATTTATAAGTTATTTATTTTTGAAAGTTTTCATACAATATTTTTTTTACCACGATTGATTGTAGGTAACCAAAACTACAAAACTGCTAATGGGGGAGACTACTATAATCATTCTGCTCTATGTAGGTTTATCAGAATATCACATTATACACCTTAAATACATATATATAATAATTCTTTTTTTGAGACAGAATCTCACTATGTTGCCCTCAATTGAGTTCCATGGCATAATAACTCATAGCAACCACAAACTCTTGGTTTAAGCAATTCTTTTGCCTCAGCCTCCCAAGTAACTGGGACTACAGGTGCCCTCCACAACGCCTGCCTATTTTTTTTTTTTTTTTTTTTTTTTGGTTGCAGTTGTCATTTTTGTTTGGCAGGCCTGGGCCAGCCTCGAACCCACCAGCCTGGGAGTATGTGGCCAGCATCCTACTCACTGAGACACAAACACCAAGCCTATATATAAAAAATTTTTAAATGGAAGTGCTATGAAAAATATTGTGGAACCCTCTCGTTGAAAATACCAAACAATGTAACCTAAACATTTGCACCCTCATATTAATCTGAATTTTTTTAAAAAGATAAAAACTAAAGATACAAAAAAAGAAAATAACAATGATAATGAATGATCAGTTAATCTAATTTTAATTACACTTGCATATGTAGAATTATTTACCATGTGTATATCATAACTAAAAAATAATATCTAGGTAATGGTTGAAAAAAATCATTAGTGAACATACAAATTATGTTCTGTTTTGTGTTTCTCTTTGCAAAGCTAATGGCTGAAGAAGATACTTCAACTTTAGGTAATTAGAAAATCATCCAGGTACTTTGAAGTATTATCAAACCTGTATTTACAAACTCTTTTCAACTATCCCATTTATATTTTTTTCTCCCAATTTTAGTATGTAAAATTTTAGTATCTAAGATTATTTTTCTACTACCATTTTACAGCTGAGCAATCTATGTTAGCCTTCAGAAGCTATAGTATAATTTAATGGCCAAATGTTTGCCCATCTACTCTGTTTTTATCAGTGATTAAAAATACAAATTCAGTAGTCAGTGTAGTACAAGTTCAGTAGTAGTGTTCTTGGATTTAAATCCTGATCACTCAACTTGCTAGTTGTGTACCAGTTATCATGATGTAGCCACATTCCTGACTGATATTTATGTCATTTGCATATTTACTCATTGTCATTTGCATAAGGAGAATGAACTATAGCTGACCAGCAAGTTCAAATCCTGCACAGTCTTTTCTGCCTTCCTGCAGTAAAGTTTAACCACACCAGTGATGAACTGCACTTTTGATGGCATCAAAGACTTAGAACCAAATATTAACTCACCTGTCTTCATATATGGTTCTGGCTGACACATATTCTCTTAAATTCACAAACCTAATACTACTGCTAAGACATTTTTATTAATATATTAATATAAGCTGCATATCATTTCAAAGTAAGCATAATTATATTTCTTTATCCACTCAGTAACTAAATTCAATTTATATGCACATTACATAATCAAATAGTTTCTTACTCTGCTAAAATAAATTTCTGAATTTCCCTTATCAGTTTTGACTATTATGATTTGCTGGCAATGCCTGTCTTGCTCATTGTTAAATCACAATCACTTTGTATAGTGCTTGGTACATGATAGAAGTTCAGTGTTGGTTGATTGATTGAGTCAAACAACCATCTGTTCTAGAATGTACAGATGCCTTCAGGCTTTGGTAAGCAGTGATATTTACAGGGTATCACTAGTAACTTTATTAACTAACTATTGATAAAGCTTAAAGCCTAGAATGAGAGTAAAGAATAGAGTCAGAAAAGCCAAGAACAATACCAAAACTTGTGTAAACGAGTAAATTCCAGCCAGTTGTAATTAGGGATTCTAGCAAGTGGATGAATGATAGTGACAGAAACTGTATGGGAAGAATTTCATGAAAATGGAACAAATGAGCATCTAGCTTTAGCAGTGATCACAATTCCTCAAAAAGCAAATCCTGTGAACCAGAAGACTCTCTGTCCTCCATGGAATATTAACATAAGCAGGCAACTTAAAAGTTGAAGAAGAAAATTTAGAAAGTTGGAGACAAGAATAAACCTCTTTTCCATGTTTCCTTTTCTAAACAACTACTTAATCCATTAACCGTCTCCTTGCTACACAAAGTGTGATATACAGACAAGAACATCTCTCTCACCTGGAAGGCAGTGGGGCCCAAGGGATACCCACTACATCAGAATCTGCATTTTAACAAGCTCTTGGGTAAATTTTTATGCACATTATGGTTAGGAAGGCATTATACTAATCCCAGGGTGATACTACAGATACCATGTAGAGAGGCTTGGACACGGAACTTACTCACCATACGTAATGGTGAGTTGCCTGTAAACTCAAAGGCAATATAAAAGCCTGTGGCTTTCTAGCATAGAGTCCTTGGAACGAGGGTCAGAATACCTGGACAAAGCTTGGCTTCCAATGTAGTGTAGTTTCTGGAAAGGGATGGCAGTCACTGTTACTGGACAGTCCTAGGAACATTTGATGGCTCCTTTATAGCTGATTAACTGAACAGGGGACCTGGGTCTCTTCTGGCTTTGAGAGTGTAATAGTATCAGCTTTGGCAGCAAGAAAACCTGGAAGAAGAGCAACTCCCTGATGCCTTCAGTGGAGGTCTGGTGGCTGTCAGTTGGTGTGTCACAGGCACACAGAAACAGATACTGCATGTTACTTCTGCATAAGATTGCATAGCTTTCTGCACTGATTCGTCTTAAACAAAACAAAACCAAAAATAGGCTCATAAGGGGAAAAAAAAACCAAAATAAAAACAAACAAGAAAGCAGTGCCTTTAAGAGCACTCAGAAATTACAGAGGATAAAACAGGAAAACTAATAGCACAAACAGCTGCTAGGGAAAAAGAACAGGGGGAAGCAGACTATTCTACTGTCATTCACACACTTTTCCTGAGAACTTTTACGTGAGTTAAATACAGTCTCTTAACTAGGGAGGTTAAATTTAGGATTTATATCTAGAGGACTGATAATCCCGTAGAATTACCGGTTACCACTGAGGGAGGAGGACACTTAAAGCAGCCCATTAAAAGTTTGGGATTGTGCAGATATGCTCAGCCTGTGTGTTCAGATGTGTCTATGATCACAGTTTACTCCCTGGATTCTCAGTTTCCTCATCTGTAAAATGGGAACACTAGTTTAACTGTGAGCAGTCCCCGGCAATCTGAGTCAGTCTGTGTCGTCACTGCACAGTTTCTTTGGTGCCTCAGCTGCCCAGGCAGTGTCTCCAAAGCCACAGAAGTCACTAAATAGGAAAATTTTGTTACAGGCCTGTGTTAGGGTCAGGTCCTGACCTAAATCTTGGCTCTAATATCCTCCAAGAGATGTATTTCTTCAAAAAGAAAAGAAAGTAAAGATTTCTTTATTGAAGAAAACCCAGAAATGGTGAATATATTGAGTATTTATGCACAAAATTTACCACAGATAACACAGCTGCATGCAAGGGCTTGAGGAGAGAGATGGGGCATGGTTGATAAATAACAGAAGTCATTCCACTACTCCACAGTTATCACAATTATCACAGCAATTTTACCCAGCAGCCTAATGCCATTATTAGCAAACTCTAGTCCTTTAAAATATGAAATGCAGGTATATCAGATGGAAATTGAGATTAGAAATGGAAAATAGTTACATGTGGCTAATATAATTATGTGTTCTTTAATTTTATATCCTAGGAGGTTTAAATAGTGATTTAGCAAATGGAGAAGGGTACTCTTTTTCTGCTTAATCTGACTTTCTTAGAAAAATTTTGTGCAGAAATGTAACTTTATATTTCAAGGGAACCTAAGGGAAAGCTCTATGCTTTATCTTGGAAGAAACAGTAGTTTGGGGCAGATTTATAGCCTTTAGTGTAAACAAAGCAAACTGATTAATTTGGGTAATTTTTTTTTCTTTTTAATTCCCAGTAGTCAATATGGCACAGTGGACTTAGATCTTTTCTTTGTTGTTTTTATGTGTAGAAAATTGCTGCACTAGAAATAAACCTTCTTTTTCTTAAACTGTGGTTAAAGATAACATTTTAAAGAGATGTCTCCTTCTTATTTCATTTTAAGGCTTGTGATATTATGATTTTGTTGCCTGATTTAGAAACATGATTCTATGCATATTTAAAATGCATACTTCATTATAGATTTTTAAAAATATAATGTTTAATTGCTTTGTTTTTTATTTTTGTATTTTAGTGACATCATTTTAACAATATAGAAAGATCTTAATATGATTATTAAAGTTTCCAGTTTGTATACATTTATTGAAAAATATATTCAAGAATTTCCCATGGAGAATTTAAGACACATGTAGATAAAATATAAAGCGAAATAATGTCTTTACATAACCTCCTGTCAAATGACTGGGCATTATCTTATAATAGTTTTACTTCTCTTAGATTGAATTCTTCTAACCATGCTTGTTCTATCAATTATAGCCTCAACATCATAATTAATGAAAAATAGTACAAAAACAAAAGTTAAATTTGTCTGCTTTTCTCTATCATCTCTTGATGTAAATAGTGAATCTTAGAAAGCAAGAAGCTATTACGCATCCCCAGACCAATCTCATACCCAATGTAGAAACACTCCCATGTATCTGTCACACATGATAAACTGGCTTCCCTTAAACACTTTCAAGAATAACTACTCTTATTGCAAAATGTATGTTTGACCAAACCAATCTCTATTTTTGTAATGTTAACCTATTTTCCCCATTTACCATCTTTAGAAAAACCTAATAACACTCAATCTACATGTTATTTGGAGATTTTAAAACTGCCATAATTCTATCAAAGTCTATTTTTTCTCCCTGCTACAATCCCATCAACATTCTTTCCATTCATGGTTTCTCGATCTTTTACTCTCTTCCTTCTACTTCTTACTTGTGTTCCTTCTGGAATTGTAATTTCCACAAACAGTAGAGAGTTTACATACATGAAGACTTTTTCAGTTATTGTCTGAATGCTAGAAAGGAAAATTTTCCTAAGGCCTCATCTCTCAAGCTACACTTTGTCATATTTATATTAATGAAATCCAGGTTTAATTGCTTTACTTAGAAATGTTTTTATTTTTCATTGTAATGACTGCTCAATCAGCAAAAATATTAAAATTGTGTTTGTATAAAATATCACATAGGGAAGTGACTTTTCATGCTGCATTCATGCAATTTATTTATCTTAATTTAAAATCAAGGCTTTATGTTTATCAAAGCTGACAATTTTGTTAGTTGTGTTTCATAATTTTCCTTTACAAAATTGTTTTAAATGTTTTAATTCTATATAAAGTCTTTCCCAAGCCAATATCTTCCAGTGTTTTTCCAATTCTTTCTTTGAGAATTTTTAACAACTTGTGCCTTAAATTTAAGTCCTTTATCCATCTTGAATCAATTTTTGTGAGTGGAAAAGGGTGCGCATCCAGTTTCAGTCTTTTACATATGGATATCCAATTCTCCCAGCACCATTTATTGTATAGGGAGTCTTTCCCCCAGTGAATGCTCTTGTTTGGTCTATTGAAGATTAGATAGCTATAAGTTGTTGGTTTCATTTCCAGCTTTTCTATACGATTCCAAGTATCTATGTCTCTGTTTTTGTGCCAGTACATGCTGTCTTGACCGCTATGGCCTTGTAATACAGCTTAAACTGGTTGGTGATACCCTGGCTTTGTTTTTATCACTATGAACTGCCTTAGCTATATGATTTTTTTTCTGGTTCCATGCAAAGAGCAGAATCATTTTTTCCAGGGCTTGAAAGTAGGATGTTGGTATTTTAATAGGGATGGCATTGAATCGGTAAATTGCTCTGGGATGTATAGACATTTTGACAATGTTGATTCTTCTCAGCCATGAGCATGGTATGTTCTTCCATTTGTTAAAGTCCTCTGCTATTTCCTTTCCTAGGGTTTCATAATTTTCTTTGTAGAGGTCTTTCACTTCTTTTGTTAGGTATATTACTAAGTATCTCATTTTCTTTGGGGCTATGGTGATGGGAGTTATGTCCTTAATAACCTCTCATCTTGACTGTTGTTGACCTCCACAACTGACTTGTGGACATTGATTTTATATCCTGAGACATTACTGTATTTTTTGAAGACTTCCAAGAGTCTTATAGTTGAGTCTTTGGGGTTCTCTAAGTATAATATCATATCATTAGCAAAAAGGGAGAGTTTGATCTCCTCTGCACCCATCTGGATGCCCTTTATTTTCTTGTCTTATCTAATTGTATTGGCTAGAACTTCCAGCACTATGTTGAATAGCAGTGGTGACAGAGGACAACAACTTTGGTTCCAGTTCTAAGAGGAAAAACTTTTAGTTTTACTCCATTCAGTAAAATATTAGCTGCGGGTTTGTCATAGATACCCTCGATCAGTTTAATGTGCCACCTATACCTATACTCCTCAGTGTTCTAATTAGAAAAGGATGCTGAATTTTATCGAATGCTTTTTCTGCATCTATTCCGAGGATCATATAGTCCTTGGTTTTGCTTCTATTGATATGGTGAATAATGTTTATAGACTTTCGAATATTAAACCAACCTTTCATCCTTGGGGTGAAACCTCCTTGATCATGATGTATGACTTTTCTGATGATAAGCTGTAATCTATTGGCTAAGATTTTGTTGAGAATTTTTGCATCTATATTCATTAGAGAAATTGGTCTGAAATTCTCCTTTTTAGTTGGGTCTTTACCTTGTTTTGGTATCAGGGTGATATTTGTTTCATAGAACGTATTGGGGAAGATTCCTTCCTCCTCAATTTTTTGGAATAATTTCTGTAGTATAGGAATAAGCTCTTCTTTGAAAGTTTGATAAAATTCTGGTGTGAAGCCCTTTAGACCAGGGCATTTTTTGTTGGTAGATTTTTTATTGTTTCTCTGATCTAAGTGCTTGAAATTGGTCTGTTCAGGAGATCTATTTCATCTGGGCTAAGTCTAGGGAAAGTGTGTGATTTCAAATATTGATCCATTTCCTTCACATTGTCAAATTTCTGGGCATAAAGTTTCTGGTAGTATTGAGAGTTAATGTCTTGTATTTCTCTGGCATCAGTTGTTATTTATGAGGAAGACTGCCATGGCAATAGCAACAACTGCAACAATAAACAAATGGGACTTAATTAAACTGAAAATCTTCAGTACAGCGAAGGAGACAACAACCAAAGCAAATAAACAACCTACCCAATGGGAAAGGATATTTGTGCATTGTGAATCTGACAAAAGTTTAATAACCAGGAACTGTACAGAACTTCGATTAATCTACAAAAAAAACCCAGCAATCCTATACATCAATGGGGAAGAGAGATGAATAGAATCTCCTCTAAAGACGACAGACGAATGGCCAGTAAAGACTTGAAAAAATGCTCATCATCCCTAAGTATTCGAGAAATACAAATTAAAACCACCCTGAGATACCATATAACTCCAGTGAGAATGGCCTATATCACAAAATCTCAAAATTGCAGATGCTGGCACATATGTGGGGAAAAAGGAAGACTTTTACACTGCTGGTGGTACTGCAAACTAATTCAACTTCCTTTTTGGAAGGAAGTATGGAGAAAGCTCAAAGAACTCAACCTAGACCTCCCATTTGATCCCGCAATCCCATTACTAGGCATCTATCCAGAAGAAAAAAAAAACTTTTCTATTACAAAGACATTTGTACTAGGCTGTTTATCGCAGCCTAATTTACAATTGCTAAAATGTGGAAACAGCCTAAATGTCCTTCAACCCAGGAGCGGATTGGCAAGCTATGGTATATATATACCATGGAATATTACTCAGCCATCAAAAACAATGGAGACTTTGCAGCGTTTGTACTAACTTGGACAGAGGTGGAACACATTATTCTTAGAGAAATATCACAGGAATGGAGAAGCATGAATCCTATGAATTCAACTTTGATTTGAGGGCAATTAATGACAATGACTCAGTGGGGCATGGGGTAAGAGGAGAGCAGACAGAGAGAGAAGGATGGAGGGGGTGAGGGAAAGAAAACAAAAAAAAAAAAGAAAATAAAAGAAAATAGTGACTAATTCACACAAAAATTGGATTCAATTTTTACCTAAGTATATTACTTAAAAATCAATTTTTAATTCAACTTGTTAATATGTTGTTTAGGATATTGTGTCCTCATTTATAAGTGAAATATGTTTGTAGTTTCCCCTTATAACAATATATTTTCTCCAATTTCAATATCTGGTCTATCCAGATCAAGTAGAATGGTTTTGAAATATTTCTTCTTTTTCTATTGTTGTTAAGATTTGGCATGATCTGTTTTTTGAAACTCTCTTTTACTTTTATTTATATAATATTAGTTGTCTATTTTTTGAGAGTTTGGAAAAAAATAAGAAGTTAACTGATGACTTCATACCGAGCCTCAGAGTTAAAGCATTCTATAGTAGACATACTCTTATTTACAATGTGAACGTTACTTTCTTGGCATTATTATTATTAATATTGCTTAATATTTTGATGCAGTAATCGTCTGTTTTCTTTTCTGAATGTATTCATCTTCATTCATTCTTTACGTGGTTTTTGTTTCTAGTCCTTATCTTAAACATTGTTATTGTTATTAAATTCTAAGCCTTTTAAATTCTGCGAAGGTAAAAAGTGGAAACCTAATTAACACATGTATATGTAAAAATAAAATAAAAATAAAAATAATAAAAAATAAATAAATGTTTTAATTCTACTTTATATTTTATTAGCAGCTTCTCTCAGACTAGAGTCTAGAGCTATTAAAATTACATATGTAAAGGTAATAAAATAGATTAGCTAATACTATTTGAGTGCCGAAGCTTAACCACTTAACCACATTTAACAAACTGTTTATTTGTGTAGCTACATTTCTCCAATGTTGTCTATTTAGCTGGCATAGAAAAAATTATGAAATATTATAGCAAAATAAACATTTTCAATTTTTATGTTCAACGTATCTGTCATTTCTAGCATTGAAATAAGAAATATTTATTTTGGTATCATTTAGTCTTACTAAATTCAGGCTGCTTTCCAGAGAGAATGTCTATGATTAAATAAGATTACAATATATATGAAAAATGTTTCATATACTTTGAAGGCATTATGCATTACATGACATTACTGAGGGTTGAAAAAATCTGTTTAATGATAGTCTGTTCTAGAATTTATCTTGAAAACAACATTAAACACTAAGATTAGTAGTTTTTAGAATTTCCAATAACTTCCTGAAAAAGAAACTAGCAATAATAAAACAATAAATATTTGTACAATTAATGCATGAACATAAAGTGCCAAGTGAAGAGGGATTTGTAGTCACGTTAATGTATGTTCAATTTTTAACATGTACTGACACTGTGAGTCTTGAATAATGTATGTAACTTTTCTGAGCTCTCTCAACTTCCTTATCTATTAAATGTGGTGAATGCACAATCAAAGAATAGTGAGATTAAGTAAAATCATGTATACAAAACCAGTAATACAGCACAAAATTGTTAATTTCTTTCTTTTACTTATCCATCTCTCCCTCTTGTAACCAAAGATGAAAAGGATTAATTGCCTTTTGCCTTAGTACATTGAACACAAAACCAATTCATTTAAATTAGGTCAGACAAAAGTTCAGTCATTTTGGCTACTAAAATCCATTGATAATGGAAGTATTATGGTGTGTGTTTTTTCACAGGGGCCATTAGACTGCAAGCCATTTGGATGTCATTAGAAGGAAGAATGATGGTCTTAAATTGCATAGAACATTTCGTGCTTTCTCATGTTATACCCTTTCCTCCTTGCATTTTTTGCTCGTGAATACAAATGTAAATTTTGCATTTACAGTTTCTTTTTAAATTTCTCTGCCAACCTATCCCACCTCCTAGAACAACTACTTCCCATTACTCATTTATATCGAATATGGATAGAATCTCTTTTTTGAATAATTCTCATTCTTCCTCATAATTTCCATAGCACTGGGAGGTCTTTTTAACAGTTAGTTCAAAATTCTGGGTTAAGATTATGTAGGTCATTAAATAGGGAATGTCCAATTTCTAATTAGAAGTTTAGTTTACTGTATCTCAAACAAGAAGCAGTACAATTGATCCGAGTACACACTTAAACTATGGAAACATTTTTGCCATCTTAACAGTAGCTTGTGTATGCTGGCAGGAAATAAGCCCAGAAAGTGAGTGATGATGAAATTTCAGAGGTGTTTTCCACAGCTTTTTGAGAAGTGAATATTTTTCCTTGCAAGAAGTGGTCCAAAGCTGGAAGTAGTGGTAGTCATTTGACACAGGGTCTGGTGAATGACAGAGAGTTTCTGTCCAGCTTCTACAGTTTGAACAGTGTTTTGTGTGCAACAGTGTTGTCTTACAAGATGATTAGCCTGTCTCTGTTGACCAGTCTTGTCTGCTTAATGGCAAAGATTGTCATGATGTCATCCAGCCGGTTGCAGTAGACATCCACTACAATCAGTTGTGGATAATGACAGCACTGGACCACCAAGCTGTCACCCTTACTTTTTTCAGATGGATATTTGGTTTCAGACTGTGTTTGGACTTTTCATCTTTATCCAAACATTGTGCTAAATGCTTGTGATTCTCCAAAGTAATCAATTTTCATCACACATAACAATATGCTGTAGAAATAGGTCACCATTAAATTTCTCTACCAATCTATCCAAGCTCTTTGTGGCAGCAAAGAAAGGCAAGCTTCAAGTCCATTTCTCTTCTGATGCTCGATCAATTCATGCTGAACCCATTTATCCAGCTTGCCAATTTTCTCCAAATAGTTTACTATTGTTGGAGTAGTAACATCAAACCTTGTCACTAATTCAAACATTGGTTGAGATGGATTCAGTTCCATGGTAGCTTTCAGCTAAGCATTATCCACCTTGGTTTGTCTCTGATAGCCCATGTGGCTCATTTTCAAGATTAAAATCAACAGAATGGAACTCAAGTTGTCAATGCACTGTGCATTCATTAACCACATCCTTCACAAACACTTCCTTGATATTTCTAGCTGCTACTGCATTGGTTCCCTGATGGAATGCATATTCAAAACTAAGGTGAATTTTTGAATTATCATGGCTTCACAACAATTGCTCTTAAAAAATATATATATATCTTTGGGAGATAATCACAGTGAAAGCATCCCTTTGAAAGAATGAGGATGTACCTTCACAATATAAAAATGAAAACAAGAAGTGTCCAAGTGAAATGTCAGAGATATCAACTGTCAAACTTAGTATTTAAGACAATCGAACATTTTTTAGTTAAAAACCTAACATTAAGAAAGAGGCCACAAGAGTCCCTTAAAAGGCATATCGGAGTAAAGTATGTTATCCTTGCACCAAAAGTTTAAATCGTTGTTTGCTATAGGTGTAAAAACTGAAAGCTTATTGCAGTCTAGGATTAGTAGTTCTCAGAATTTGATGCTTTAATAATTTGTTAAATGTATAAAAACCCAAGTTCTGCCCCAGATTTACTGAGATGGGATGAGATGGCTGCACTTTTTACAATATGTTTGTTGTCTTAACTACATTTCACAAAGAATTTGCCATCTTAATCATGTATAAATATATAATTTAATGATTTTAATAATGATATATTCATAATATTTTGCAACCATGCCACCATTCAACTTCAGAACTCTTTCATCTTATAAAACTGAAAATTACTAAATGAAGAATATAAATGTCTTCATATAGTGATTAAAAGGCCATGAAGGCTATGGTAAATAGTTCAATAAAAATATTTCAGATTGTATATGAAGTCAGCACATTTTTCCCCATGATTACACCAATGTACACAATTATGATTTAATAAAAATAAAAAAAACTAAAAAAATAAAAATACACACACAAAAAAGCACACACACACACTTTAACCTCTTGGCCATTTTTAAATGCATAATTCAGCAGTGTTAAGCAAATGCACATGGTTCTTCAACAATCTCCACCCTCTTTCCCCAGAACTTCCTCATGTTCCCAAACGCTGTACCCAGGAAACACTCACTCCCCCGCCCCTTGGAAGCCACCCTTGTACTTTCTTCCTCTATGATTCTGACCACTGTGAGGAACCTTACTGAAGGGGAATCTCGTTGCCTTTGTCTTTGGTGTCAAGCTCATTTCACTTGACATATGCCCTCGTGATTCATCACGTACGTGGTGGCACGTACTGGGATTTCCTGCCTCGTTAAGGCTGAACCACATTCTCTTGTGCAGGTACGTGACATTTTGTTTAACCATTCATCTGCTGGTTACTACTACTGAGGGCTACTTCCAACTTCTGGTTACCGTGAACAAGGCTGCTGTTAACATGGAGCTTCAGCAAATCTGTTCTATCTCCTGCAGTCACTACCTTGAGAATATAGCCAGCAGTGAAATCTTTGGGTCACATGCTAGTTCACTGTTTTGAGGGCTCTCCGTGCTGTTTTCCTCAGTGGCTGCAGCAGTTTTCAACCCCATCAATAATGCTCAAGCATTCCCATTTCTCCAAACCCTTGCAACCCTTGGCATGTTGTGTTTTTTTGATCGTCACCATCTTGAAGGGTGTGACATCCCACCTCGTGATGGCTTTTCGTTGGATTCTCCAAGGATGCCTAACGAGGGGTGTTTCTTATGCGCTTGTTTGACCATTTGTGTATCTTCTTTGGTGAAATGTCTTCTCAACTCCCTTGCCCATTAATTTTTTCGAGACAGTGTCTCACTCTGTCACCGGGGCTGGAATGCAGTTGCCTGATCACACCCCACTTCAGCCTCCAACAGCTGTCTCCAGTGATCCTCCCACCTTAGCCGGCTGACAGCTGAGATGAGGGGGTGCACACACCACAGCCAGCTAATTTATCTGCCTGTGTAGCGTTGGGTCTTGCTATGCTGCTTAGGCTGGTGTCCAACTCCTCGACCAAAGCAATCCTACCCTTCAGCCTCCTGAAGTGCTAGCATTACAAGGTGTCACCCACTGACACCTGGCCCAGAACACAGCATTACCTAAAGAAATATACTCAGCTCACCGTTCACATCACAACGCTTACAACATAAGAATGTGCAAGGATAAGGAACCCTCCAATCATTTGTTTCCATCTATTTTTACCTCAACACATATTGAGAGGACCTCTATGCAGAATTTAGTGACTTTCGTTCTCCTCTTTAAGCTAACCTGTACTGTAAAACAGCCCATCTTCTCAAGGAACAGAGAAAGCTGCCCACAGCCTAGGGAGGAGCCCACCTCACCCTGGCTCCACACACAAACACACACACACACACACACACACACACGACCACAGGGCACATCCACAAGTCTGGTACAATTTTCCATCAGGTCACCCCTGAAGGCTCCTCAGTATTTCTCACATGCTATGACGTTGCCCTTGGGAAGAACCTTCCCTGTTGATCTGAAAGTAGAAAGGTAGAGCCAGCCTCTTTTGACTACCGAGGGAGAAACTGGATACTCTCTGAAGGGGTCTTCACCTGCAGCTCCCTCTGCTTCTCTTCCCTTGACAGTTCATTTTATATGAATGACATTCCCTGGAGCTTCATTTAGAAAATCAAAACGTATACAGTGTGGGTGCGCCAGAAAATGATTTCAGAAAATGACTGAACTGGGTAGAACGGAAAGTGTACATCCTTATTCGGCCACACCCACGGCCTAATGGTGGGGGCGGAGTCCGGGAAGACGGTGGAATTTGCTGGGATTAGGATGGCCTTAACTGCACGTTCCTCTGTTAATTAATCCGTGGCCCCACCCTCCCAGAGGACCGCCTCTTTTGCATACATAAAAGGAACAGCCAATCACGCTCGCTCCGGCTCACAAATCCTCCAGGCTCCGCCCCTCCGTCAAGCACAAAGGATTTCTCCAAGAGCTCACCGGGTCAGAGCAAGATCCGCCTGTCTCAGGAGCGTCTACTCAGAGGCCAGACTCAGCGCCCAATTTGGGGCTGACGCCTCTTCCATCTGGGTGATGCGGTATCATACTTGTTAAGAATATCTGAGGATGTGCATTGGAGTTAGGAATGAGAAAGTATTCAGGTGGCCACACAAAAAGCATTGTAATTACGCATGAATGGACTAATCAACTGTAGTAGATGTATACCATGGAATGCTATTCAGCCATAGCAAAGATGTAGACTTTACATCCTTTATATTTACCTGGATGGATCTGGAGAACATCCTCCTAAGTAAAGTATGGCAAGAATGGAAAAGCAGGCATCCAATGCACTCCATACTAATATGAAACTAGTAGACAAACAACTATACCCCTGCACAAAAGAAAAGCATCATTAAATTCAAGTGAGGGGAAGGGAGAAGGGGGGAAGGAGGAGAGAGGATTAGGGAGGGGAATTGCTCGGTTCTCGCCTAACAGGCGCAATACGAGGCTCTACAGCACACCCCCTGGAT
>CAUYRH010033361.1:0-24796 GCA_963574655.1 Perodicticus potto | reverse complement strand
CAATAGAAAATGGGTTATGGAAAAGCTGTATATCCTGTTCATGGAGATGAAAACTCTTTAAATCTAAATTGGAACTCCTTTTGTAACTTTTCCAGTGAATCCACACATGTTTTGTTTGGGAATGCAACCAATGGTTTTTCCACTAACAGATTTTGTGGGCCCAGGATGAGTCTGCTGCTAAACAGGACAGGCAGCGGAGGCAAAAGCACCCGGTGGGCCAGATAAACTTCCTCGGCGGGCCGCATGTGGCCCGCGGGCCATAGTTTGAGGACCCCTGCTATACAAAGATCAAGGAGAAGACATATATAGCTTCAGCATCTTTGCAATTGTGAATTGTGCTACTATAAACATTCAAGTACAGATGTCTTTTTAATACAATGTCTTTTTTTCTTTTGGGAAAAGTTACAATGCACAATCTCTGAGTGATGGGCATATATAACTTTGACTAAAAGTATTCAAAAGTCATTTATGTAACTAAAATGTTGGTATCTGTATAATATTCTGAAATTTTAAAAAAACAAAACATAGCCTTTACTGCTAAAAAATGTGCAAACTAGGGGAGCACGATGACTGGTCAGACACTTCTTCTTACCAGCTACTCATGGTAACACAAGAGAAAGTGGTCTTCAGCCACTGCTGGCTGGGAATCTGTACAAAGGTTACTCTGGGGACACAGTGAAGCAGCAGGAGACTTCAGGAGCCAATGAGGAGGTCTGGAGTTGAAAAAACTGACACAGAAGGCAGGTGTTTGGTATAGGCAGAGGCCACCAAGGTTTTTTTTTTGCAGTTTTTGGCCATGGTTGGGTTTGAACCTGCCACCTCTGGTCTATGGGGCTGGCGCCCTACTCCTTTGAGCTACAAGTGCCACCCAAGACCACCGAGTTTTATGGCTCTCCCACAGAGGTCTGGGGATGGAACAGAGCTGTCTTGTGGTATCTTGATTTTGGGCTAGGCTGCTCACTGGAGCAGTAAATAGACTTGAACAGTTTTCGGAGGCAGGGGTTGAAAGTCAGGAAGATTGGTTCTCCCATCATCTTGGCTGCTGGCTGGGCAATGTCATTGTGGGAAGACTGCTTGCGCAGGAGGATCAGCCTGCAGGGTCCTAGTACAAGACAGACTCTGGTGTTTCAGTTAAGCTCCACCGGCCATCCTGGGGTGAACTGAGCAGCCCCCACACCACCAAGATGACCATTTTATTGTCAGGGGACACTGTCTGATAGGCCTCCTGGGAAGTCTAACAAGAGCTTTGGGACCCCAGTTCTGCAGGGACTGAATGCTGATAAAGCAAACAGGCTCAGATTGAGGGCAAAAAGTCAGAAAGACAAGATTTTTTCTCCTTTATAATTAGAAAGTGGCTTCCAACCCCTACATACACAATAAATCCAGTGTGTGTTGTCCGTCTCCTAATGCCACAGCACCAGCTGGGGTTCAGGCAATATATTGCTATATACGTATACACATACACACACACAGAGGGTGGACATAATGTTTGTGTGCAATTTAAAATAGCTGTAATGTAACTTTAAATTGCACATGAACTTCATGGCCACCCTGTATATACACATTCATATATATTGTTTTGCTTTTTTAAAAAATTTTTTTCTTAGTTTTTACTTTTCTATTTTTTTCTCTTTTGTTGTTACTGTTGTTGTTTTTGTTTAGTTATTTTTGCTTTGATTGTATGTTTATTTTTTTCAATAGCAAGCTCTCCTCTGTTTTTGTTACCATTTTTCTGCCCTTTTATTCTCTCTTTATTTTTTATTTCTCTCCTTTTTCTTTAATAGAGACTTTTCTACTTTTCTCATCTTTCCCACATAAATCCATCATACTATAGCTAAGATACCCTTATTTCTCTTCTTTATTTTATACAATTATATTTTTAACTTTTTAATCTATTTTTATTATTTTTTTCACTTTTGCTCTTCTCTGAGGACTAGGAGACCACAGCATTAGTCTGACTGGGGGGCGTCACAGCATTGGCTGATTCAAGGAGGAAATGAGCTCAATGGTCTTGGGTGTCCTTTTAGCATTGGCCTTTTGAAGAATGTATTGGTAGCCCACCACTACAACTTACTGCTGATTTCTTTCTATATTTGGCAGAGGCAGGGTCTTGCTTTTAGCCAGGCTGTTAAGGAGCTCCTGACTTAGAGAGACCTGTACAGCTCAGCCTCTCAAAGGACTAGAGCTGTGGGTATGGTTCAAGCACCCTTCCTTCCAAACATCACAATTTCTCCAGTCACTCTCTTACTGTCATTTTTCTATTCTCTTCTTCAGTTATTTCCTTCCAACCATCCCTTCTTATTTTTCTTTTACTCTTTATCTTCTTTTCTTTCTCCCTTCTCACTGTTTCCCCTTATTTTCCCTTTGGCCTATAGATACTTCAATACTTAAGCTCTGAGACAAGGTAATTTAAAGTGAAGGAAGCAATGAAAAGGAAAAAGTAGAGGAAGGAAGTAAAGAAGAAGGAAATGAACATGGGGAGGAACTCACAGAGAAATTGAAATATTAGAATAGAGTATACAAGGCAAAATGAAAAACTAGAATAGAGCAAAAGGATCATGAGATAGCTACCACAGAGGATTCCACCTATAAAGAATTAATGGAAATGGCAGAAAGGGGATTTAAAATATGGATGGAAAAAAATAATAAAGGGAATTGATGAGAAAGTGGAAAACCAGGACCAAAAAATGCATAAAAGATATGAAGAATATAGAAAGCATATAGCAGAGCTTAAAGACTTAAAGGAATCAATCAGGGAATTTAAAGATTCAGTAAAAGGTATCAACAATGAATTGGACCATGGAGAATAATGAATCTCAGAGCTAGAGGATAAAGTTCTTGAGCTAACCCAGGTAGTTAAAGAGGCAAAAAGAAGAGAGAGAAAGTATAATATTCACTCAGAGAATTGTGGGACTTCACGATGTGTTCAAACATATGAATAATAGGTATTCCTAAAGTGGAAGAATAACATCCTAAAGGAATGGAAGTCCTATTGGAGGATATCATAAATGAAAACATCCCAAGTATCACTAAAGATTTTGAAAAACTCCATTTAGAGCAGTGGTTCTTAATCTTCCTAATGCCTCCTAATGCTGCAACCCTTTAATACAGTTCCTCATGTTGTGGTGACCCCCAACCATAAAATTATTTTCATTGCTACTTCATAACTGTAATTTTGCTACTGTTATGAATCATAATATAAATATCTGATATGCAGGATGTATTTTCATTGTTACAAAGGGGTCACAGGTTGAGAACTGCTGTTTTAGAGGGATATTGAACTCTGGATCATCTTAACACAAACGGAGCATCTTCAAGACACATTGTAATGAACCTGTCCAAACTCAATATAAAAAAGAAAATTCTGTAAACAGAATCCAAAATTGATGGAAAAATCAAATCTTTTATGACATGCAAACACTGAGGAAATTTGCCCCAACAAGACAAGCTCTACAGGAAATGATCAGACCTATTTTCCACACTGACCATCACAATGGACCACCAGCAAAGTAAACACCCAGAAACTGAAAGACAAAATCTAGTTTTCACAATGGCATGAAGGATAAAACTAAGAAATGGACCCTCACAAAATAAAATAAAGAGAATTCCACTACTCTTATCAATCCCCTCAATAATTTCCCCACTGAAGTGGCACAGGGTGGCTGACTGGATAAAAAAGCACAAGCCATCCATATGATGTCTCTAGGAAAAATACCTAGCTTCAAAGGATAAAACAAGACAAAGGATGAAGGGATGGAAAACAATATTTCAGGCAAATGGAAATCAGAAGAAAAGAGGGGTCACAATCTTATTTTCAGATACAAGTGGATTTAAAACAAAGTTAAGAAAGGCAAAGATGATTATGTCATACTGGTCAAAGGAACAATACATCAAGACAGAATTTCAATTCCAAATATTTATGCACCCAACTTAAATGCTCCCAGATTTATGAAACAGACATTGATTGGTCTGAGCAATATGATATCCTATAACTCCATGATAACTTGGGACTTTAATAACCCTCTGGTTGAACTAGGAAGATCATCTAAACAGAAACTGAACAAAGATATAAAAGATTAAAGGCAACCCTAGAACAAATAGGCTTAATAGACATACAAAACACACCATTCCAAAGCTAAGGAACACACATTCTTCTCATCAGCCTATGGAACATACTCCAAAATAGATCCTATCCTAGGTCACAAATCAAACCTCAATGAAATTCAAAGAATTCAAATTGTACCTTGTATCTACTCAGACCACAGGCAATAAAGGTGGAACTTTACTCCAACAAAAATTTTCACACCCCACACAAAGGCATGGAAATTAAACAACATTATGCTGAATGACAGCTGGGTTAAGGAAGAGATAAGGAAGGGAATTATTATATTCCTCCAACATAACAACAATGAAGATACAAGTTAGTAAAACCTGTGGGATACTTCTAAAGAAGTCCAAAAGAGGGGGATTTATCACATTAGATGCCTAATGCCCACATCTGAAAAACACAAAGAAAGCACATCAACAATTTAATGAATCCTCTTAAGGATATGGAAAAGGAAAGGCAAACCAGTCCCAAACCCAGGAGAAGAAAAGCTATAACTAAAATTAAATCAGAAATAAATGAAATTGAAAACAAAAGGATCATTCGGAAAATCAATGAGACAAAAAAAGTCGGTTCTTCAATAGGAGAAAAACTTAATTCTATTCGAATTGGGGGAAGGGGAATGAAGGAGTGGGAAAGGGGACCTTTGGTGTGCTCCCACTTAAAGGGCACAAGGTAGAGGTATATGGCACACCTTTTGAGTGCAGGACACAACTACAAGAGGGACTCTACCTAAAAAATTAAAAAATTGTGAGTTTATGCCCTCAAAATAACCTGAAGTTTAAAAAAAAACCAAGCTAACTAGAACTAGAGATTTTAAAAATATAGAAATATAATCCTAACACAAAGCACTTAGCAATTTCTTTCAGAAAGCTGTAGACTATAAAGGCAGCACTGTGTGTGGGCGGGGTATGGGAGATTACAGAGGTAGCTATGTAGTTATGTAGAAAGACCATTCCAATTGGTCTTTCAAGGATACACATGTTAAGACAAAGGGAATGATGATGAACAAAAATCTTAACAGATGGGAAAATTCAACATATTTACCTAAAATATAGGGCACATAAAAAGCAACATTAGCAAGAAGCTAGGAAGTTAGGAGACATCCAGAAACATTATCAGTCCCCTTCTCCAGCCTAGTTCTCTCTTCTCGTGGTAGCAATCAACATCTTAATATGTAGAATTTTAACATATAGTTTGTAATTTATGGCAAGGGGAATAGGTTTTAGAACTACCAACATAAACTCGAATCTTAGATTTGTCTTTTATTCAATACGGATCCTTAGAAAAATCATTTAAACAGTCTGAGCTTCATTGAACATTGGTTATATAAATTCATGCACATAAACATTTAGCACAAGCCTGTTACATATGATTATTTGATAACATTATTCTTTCTTTGAGGGTTTTGGCACTTTGTCAGTTATATCACCTGCCAAGTAAAGCAGCAAATATTTTATGCTTTCATTAATGTTGCTCAGGACTTACAGAAAATCTAAGTGAATACAGAAAAAAATAAGCAACACATCTCTATTTCTCCAACAAAAGGTATTGTAACGATTTTCTAAGCAAAAGTAATGCAAAACACCTCATACCTTACATATGGAATCATGATATGTTAGAAGTTCAAACAATTGTAAAGCATTAATCCCCCCAAATAATTTCATTTTCTCAACTGTGCAATGAGAATAAGTTTGCTTCTCAACATTGGTGGAAGGATATGATTACCTATGTGTATTTTTATATTATTCAATGTAATGCCTAACATGATAAACATTGAATAATATAAAAATACACACAGTGATAGCTATAATGATAGTAACAATAATTAGTAGTATGCAAATAAACTGGACAAGTAGCTCTTATCCCAATTTCATGTGAGTATATTCCTTTTAACACTACATAACAGGAGAATAGGATGGAGCCTATAAAACTGGAAGATTAAGTTTTTCTTTCCATTTCCACTCTGCAACTCTTCACAGGGTGATTTTGACAAGCTTCTTAAAATTCTTTTCTTTATTTCTTTCTTTTTCTTGAGGTGGAGGCTCACTATGTCATCCTGGGCAGAGTGACATGGTGGCATCATAGTTCACAGTGTCCTCAAACTCTTGGGGTCAAGCAATCCTCTTGGCTTAGCCTCCAAAGTAGCTGAGACTATAGGCCACCTAGTTTTTCTTTTTCTTTTTCTTTTCTTTTCTTTCTTTCCTTCTTCTTTTTTTTTTTTTTTTTTTCAGTAGAGCTGGAGTCTTGCTCTTGCTCAGTCTGGTCTTGAACTCCTGAGCTCAAGAAATCCACCCTCCTTCATCTTTCAGAGTGCTAGGATTCTAAGCATGAGCCACCATGCCTGGCCTTAATTTTTTTTTCTACCTCTCTGCTAAAACAATCTTTGAAAACATCTTTTTTTAATTATTATTATTGGGAATTCATTAAGGGTACACAGAACCAGGTTACATTAATTGCTTTTATTAGATAAGGACCCTCTTATAATTGTGTCCCACCCCCAAAAGGTATACCACACCCCTTATTCCCCCACCCCCTTCTCCTTCCCTTTCTCAGCTTTACTCCATCCCCCACCCCCATCATGTAGTAGGACCTTAATTGTCTTCATATCAGAATTGAGTACATAGGATTCTTGTTTCTCCATTCTTGTGATGCTTTACTAAGAATAATGTGTTCCACTTCCATCCAGGTTAATACAAAAGATGTAAAGTGTCCATGTTTTTTAGTGGCTGAATAGTATTCTATGATACATATACCACAGCTTGTCAATCCATTCCTGGGTTGGTGGGCATTTGGGCTGTTTCCACATTTTGGCAATTGTGAATTGAGCTATGATAAACAGTCTAGTGCAAGTGTCCCTGTGGTAAAAGGACTTTTTTCCTTCTATGTAGATGCTCAGCAATGGGATTATAGGATCAAAAGGGAGGTCTAGCTTGAGTTCCTTGAGGGTTCTCCTTACTTCCTTCTAGCAGTCCTACCAGCAGTGTAAAAGTGTTCTGAAAAGATCTTAAATACTCTTCAACTCTGCAGTTCCAATGGTCAAATTTCAGTCCTTATTTCCCCCAACTTTTTTGACAGCATTTGATAAAGTTGATATTCCCTCTGTGACATACTTTCTTTATCTTCAGTAACATCACTCTTGTCATTGGTTCTCCCATATAACTTGCTGCTCCTCCTACCATACTTTTGTGAACGTCTCTTCTTTTCCTGACCTGTCAATGTTGAAGTACTTAAGATAGGCAACACTTCCTTTCTCTTCTCTGTATACATTGATTGAGGGACTATACATCAATTGTGTTCAGAGCCATGGTGTTAATGTAATTATATGTAGATAACTACCCGATGTACATCTCTAGCCATGACCTATCATCTGAGCTACAAACTCACCTCATATGCTATATCCAATTACTAATGTGTTTTCTAGGGCACAACATGAACCATCTTTGGACTCCACTTTTAGATATATCCCAACCCAACCATTCCCCACATCATCTCGGCTTCCAGTCCAGTTCAGCCACCATCATGTCTTGTCTACATTCTGCCTAACTGGTCTCCCTGCTCCTACTTCTCTGCATTCAATTCTCCCTCTGCAGCAATCAGACTGGTCTTTTAAAATGCAAATAGTATAACATCTCTTGTCTCTTCAGATTTCGTCAATATTTTCCCATCATACTTAGAACAAAACCCAGAGTACCCAAAAAAGACCTCTAGGGTCCTTCCAGGTGTGGCCCCTGCCAAGCCCTCCAAGCTGACCTACCACCATCTTCCTCAGTAATTTGGCCTTATCCACAATGGTTTACTGCTTTTCCTTGGTCATACCAAGTGTGTTCCCTGAAAGCTAGGAAGATCCTTCCCTCAGATCTCCACAAGTCTGTCTTTCATGCTCTTTCAAGTTTCTGCTCAAGCAGCATGTCTTGAGGAGGCCCTCTCTGACCACTTATTCTAAATAGTCTTGCCCAATCCCTCTCTGGTGCCTTATTCTACTTACTCTTCCATGTAGCATGAATCACTACCTGTCATTGGTCCCTTTTATGCCCCTGGTGTGCCTCTTTCCCAAGGGTTAGGGCTTTGTCTTCTAACCCTATTTTCCCCGGTACCTACAGCATACTCTGAAAGATCATAGGTATTTAAAAAATATTTGTTGAATGAAAGAATGAAAGAATGCTTCCCTTAGAATGTCAAACAGGCAAGCGACTTTCGGGTGGCAATAGAGGGGATATTTTTCTTTACATGTCCATTAATTTAACTTTGAACTTATAAATCAGAAAACAAGTAATTCTCCTCTTCTTTCGTGTGTAAATAAGTCTATATCTAACACATTTTGTGTTGTTCTGAACATAGAAAGTAAAAGGGAAATGAGGTAATTATCTAATTCTAAATAGAGGTGTCATTTGAATTATCTGAATATTTCAATGATGTTTTGGGGAGACTTAATGTATTACAATAATGGCTTGATTATTGAAATAATGGCTTGCTTCATAAACGCTAGCTTGAAAAGAAGACACTTATTAGTTAACATGTTCTTTTACCTACCTCTCCCCATTCATGTCTTTTATCAGTTTTATTTCCTCTATAATTCAAGCATCACAAAAGAGAGGCTCCTCCCTGTTTGAAAGATTTAGTTTGCTTTTATTCCCACAAAACACAGCAATCTCAAGGTTACATAGTGAGTCACTCAGAAACCACATCAACATGTGGAAAGAAGCACCATAATATTTCGTCTGGGTATAGGACTTGACATTTAGCAAAATCTTCTTTTTAAATTTTCCTGCTCATAGCAATTAATTTGTGACAGGGCTACCAGTGTTCCTAATATAGAAGAATTGAAAATTTCTCTAGCCTTGCAGTGGTATTTTCATGGCAGGTCTGTGCTAGATAGTCTAAAAAGGAGTCCTGAGCCAAGATAATGTTGGCAGATCTGAAAATGTGCACCCTTGATCCTGCCCTCAATGAGCAACCTGTCTTAAATAAAACAAGTCAGTCTTCTGGAAAACAGTTGTGTCTGTAGAGTTTTTTTCTAGTGATAAAGAATTTAAAACTTTGATAAGAAACTTTTACATTAATTTTAAAGATAGGATCTAGACTTCATATATATCATGTACCTGTAATGGGTCACAGAATGCTCAGACTGTGGATGCACCTTTATTCTTCCTTGTGGGATAGGATGTTTCCATAGAGATGTTGCAGTTGTACTGAGGGGATATCACTGTGTTCCAGAAGCTTTGATCAGGAGGACAATTTCTACCTAAATTTTGACTTTAAGTTTTTATTCCAGTCAAAGCTTTGAGTTAGTGTATATAGAAAGGTATATCATACCTGCCAAGTATGTATGTATATAAACCAAAAAGCAATTAGAATCAGAAAAAATAACATTTAACGAAGCAATGAACAGAGATAGATATTTTAGAACTATGAGACGCTGTCCAGATGTTCTTAAATAGTGCTTCTTCAGAATCCTAGTTTTCATCACATTGGACAGTGACATTTCCTTCACCATAGAGGAAAAATTTAGCCAGAGAGTAAACTATTTGGAATTTTAAGATTTTCAACAGTATTTTTGTGTTGTTGTTATTAACTTTTGATCATGTTATCAATCCTTTACCTATTATTGAGTGTTATTTTATTACTAATTGAATGGATGCATTCAATTACTTCTAGTGATTGTGATTATTATTATATAACCTGATCTTTAATTTTTGTAAATTTGTTACTATTAGTTTGATAAAATTAAATAAATCAGTATTCCAAGGATTCAGCTCTCTTAACATGTGAGCTCGTGAAACGAGAACATCAATGATTGGCAGTCTCTACACCTGTGGTGCAAGAAGCCATGGGATTACGTCAATAAGAAGCTGTCGGAGAAGGCAGTCAGGGAACGCGCATGCTATTCTTTCATGGACTCGTTCACTCTGACTCTTTTGCTTCTCCTGCCCGCAGGGTGTCTGCCCAGCGTTGTTCCAAGGAGACTGCTAAGATTTACTTTATTGCTACTACTGGTTCTCTCCCTCAAAGACTGTCTCTCTTTCTCTCCCTTCTGCTAAAGTAAACAGCCCTCAGGCACCTAGGGGTAATTGTTCCCGAGCAAGGTAGCACAGCGGTCTGCGTCTGGACAATGGATAAGCCGGGACCAGAGACCCCGCCAGTCCCAGCCCCAACAAGTGGCACCCCAGATGGAAAGTGGCAAAGAGGATGGGATAGGGGACAGCCACTGGCACTTACCAGTTATATTTTTGGCAGTTATATTTTTCTTTCAGCATTTTGAATACCCATTCTCTTCTGGCTTGTAAGGTTTCTGCTGAGAAACTTTTTTATTTTTTTGCAGGTTTGGCCGGGGCAAGGTTTGAACCCACCACTGGGGGATTCTGGTATATGGGGCCAGCGCCCTAGTCCTTTGAGCTACAGGCACCACCAGAGAAACATTCTTTTAGTCTGATAAAGTTCCTCTTATAATCGCCTAGACACTTTTCTCTTGTTATTTTTTTTTTCTTTTTTTTAGATCCTTTCTTTGTCCTTTGCTTTTAACAATTTGACTATAATGTACTGTGGAGAAGACCTTTTGGGGTTGTATCTCTTTGGGGACCTCTGAGCTTTGGGTATCTGCGTGTCTAAATATCTTGATAGACTGAGAGTTTCTTGGCTATTATTTTATTAAGAATTCTATCCCTTTGGTTTTCTCTTCACCTTCAGGAACAATGGACATTTGAATATTTGGTCACTATGATGTTACATATGTCATGTAGGCTTTCTTCATTTTTATTCTTTTTCTCTATTTTTATCTAGTTGAGTTGTTTAAAAACATGTCTTTGTGTTCAGAAATTATTTTCTCTACTTAACCTAGTCTATTGTTGAAGGTATCTAATGTATTTTTAAATTTAATTCAATGAATTCTTTAGTTCTACGATTTCTGTTTAGTTCTTTTTTACGATTTCTCTCTTTGGGAAATTTCTCATTAATATCCTGAATTTTTTTTCTGATTTCTTTGTATTGTCTGTGTTTTATTGTATCTCCCAGAGATTCTATAATATTATTTTGCACTTGATCTTAGACAAAAGGTGAGAAGCAATGATATCATCATTATTTTGAATTCTTTTTTCCAGCATTTCATAAATTCACTTTTCATTTGAACCTGTTGCTGTAAAATTCTTGTATTTCTTTGGAGATGTCATATTTTATTCTTTTTTCATGTTTCTTGCATCCTTACACTGATGTCTTAGTATCCAACATAACACTCACTTCTTCCAGTTTCTTGGATTTGCTCTCGTAAGTTAAGACATTTTTCAGAAACTTTCTCTCGTGTTGGTCAGGTAGGGCACTTTGGTCTTATTTTGGGGTGTGTGCATTAATGTAGTTTCTATATAATTTCTTCATCTGTCAACAGCATCAGTGATGTCTTTGATTTTCTCAGTTCCTTAGAGTACAATTGTCAGTAAAGGCTGTGGTGACATTTTTCTGGGGAGAGTGACGCCAAGCATATCGAACAGGCCAGTCCTTGGGTCTATGTAGTGTCAGTGGCAGGCTGAGCATGTCATGTCCTTGGGTCTCAGGGTGGTATTTATCAGCACCAGTCTGAGCAGGCTCATTTGAGCTGATTCTTGATCCTCCAGGCAGATTGCATAGGTGCTAGAAATGATAGTGGTGGGCTAAGTGGATGGGTGGGTTCTTGGGCTTCTGGGCAGCAGGTGTATTATAAGCAATGGTAGAAGGATTGGTGAAACAACTCTCTGGCTCCCAAGTGGACCACATTGGTATTCGTGGTGGCTTCAAAGGCTGGGCAAGCCAGTATACAGGCCCACAGGTGATGCATGCAAGTGGATGCTAGTGATGGTAGTAGTGGCAGGCTGGGTGGGCCTTTCCTCAAGCCACCAGAAGGAGTGAATAGATACACATCATGCACTATGGGATGGGACAGGCCCCAGGTCCCTGGACAGCATGCTTGGGCACTAGGAGGGAGCCATATCCAGGCTTGGAAGCCATGCCCTGTGGCACCCTTCTGTTGTAAATGACCACTGAGTGTATTGCACAGGGGTAAGATGATCCCCAGAAGAGTCCACAAGTAAGAATGACGACACAGTGGCAGACAGGGGAGCCTGCCCCAAGGGCACATGCAAGTGTACTACAGCTCTTCTAAGGGAGAAGATAGAGTGTTACTAGGGAGCTCTCACTTTAATGCCAGACATAGCAGTGGACAAGGAAGCCTATCTCAGGGCATGTGCAAGTGCATAGAAGCCTCACTGCTAGGAGCAGTAGAGTCACTACCAGAGGCTTGTGCTTCAGCCTCAGTGGCTTTTACCAGTAGGAGTGGCTGCTGCAGGTAGAGGATGACAATGGGACTCCAGAGATGTGGAGAGTAGAGGGTATTGGGGCCCAGAGCAGGATGCATTCTGGTAGGGGATGGGCCCTCAAAATGGGACCATGCTGTACTTTCTTAGGTCTCAGGGGGTGCATGGAACCCAGTGTGAGCTCCCTCTGTGGAACAATGACACTGTGAAGTCCAGGCAGTTTCCTGTGTTACTTTTCATGGCTAAGATTGCAGGGGTCTGTGGTGGGAATGAGGGCCACTGGGGATCTCTCATTTACTCTCTCCCTGAACTAAGGAGACTCTCTGAGCTCTCAGACAAATATTGGTCAAGCAGGCTACCTTGCTTTTCTCTCTTTCCTTGCCTCAGGTGTCTCTTGTCATTTCTCTATTGAATTTCAGTGTTCTTTCTTAGATGATCTATTCAAAGTATGATTATTATCTTGCTATTTTTGTTCTTCTTTGTTAAGGAGGTAAGTTCCAGATAACTCCAGTCAGCCATCTTGAATCTCTTCTCTAGTGGATGTTTAAAGATAGTGAGTATCCTCATGCCTCTACTAATAAAAATGGCAATGTCAATCCTAAAGACATACTTATGAAACAGATATTTAATTAGTAGAAGTAAAATACCACTAGATCATACAACATGTAAGCTTATATTCTAGAGGGTCAGAAAAAAAATGCATCTCATACTAACTGAATAAATGTCAGGTGATTTAGGAAACATAATATGAGCTAGCAATCTTAGGGCAGAGAGATGGATTATGTTCAGTAAATGATAGGACAGTGTCTTTAATAGGTGCAATAATAACAAGTGTCATTTTTGAGTGCCTGTAATGTGTCAGAGGCTTTTTTATACATTCCCTCTGTCGGAAGACAGAAAGTATTTTTTTCTTTTCAGATGAGAAAACTGCTTTTCATAACCAGCTATAAAATAGAAAAGTACAGCCTCCAGCCCAGGTTTGTGTGGTCCAAAAGCCCTTTTTCTCTCATTTCATGTCCTCACTTGGCCAGAAAGAGCATTGCGAAGGTGGACAAAGAGGGAGGCCCTGGAAGATCAGAACTGTGGTGGGGAAGGATGGTTTCAAATTTCAAAACCCAAAAGAAACAGACATCTTTACTCTTTGTAGTTTATAGGAATTGATCCCCGACCTGTCAAATCTGTCCCAGTGAATACAGTAGAACTTCTATAAGTTGACACCCAAGGGACTAAAATGAACTGGTCAACATAGAGCAGTGGTCAACATAAGGAACTAGGCCTACTGTGCTGATATGTGCATGAGTTGCTCATCAGGTCTGTGAAAATTAGGTAAAGTTAAGGAGGTGGTCAATGTAGAGAGGTGGGCAACTCTAGGTTTTACTATATCTTCCTACCTGCTTCTAGATGTCTAACACAGATTGTACAAAATTAGAAATTAAGTTTGTAAAAGGAAACACAGGTCAGTGTTTGCAGAGACAATATCAGGATCTTCCCTATTTTACTATAGCAAAGTACAGAAAATCATAAAAAATGCGATAGATCTTTTTTTTTTGCAGGAGACAAAACATGTACAAGTAGAGATAAAATTTGAAGATTATAACTTTGTCTACTTTAAACTTGGAAACCTTAGCTGGGAGCAGATACACGGGAACTTGCCCATTTGAGTCTCTTCATTGTGCAACTCTATTTCCAATTATGTATTAATCTTGAGTTGAACTATTCTTTAAAGAACTTTTTTTGTAAAATGAATCTCATTCCTAAAAGATTTGTTAACCAGAGTTGCACTCTATTTCCAGTGTTTCTGTAGCTGTGGAGAATAATAAAAGAGCAATCAGAAATTAAATTCAATGCTTTCTTCTGCTTAGTGGGAAGAATTTAACTGTTGTGATTACACAATTTCTGATTTTCTCACGCAGGGACCTTGAGTTTGATAAAATTCTGATGAACTGTTATGTTTGAGGATCCAAAGACAAAATACTAAAAGGAAGTCAATTAAAGCCCCCTTTTCCCAAATTGTTGCAGGAACAATTTATTTCTATTGAGACTGAACACCAAAAGGGAGTAGCTAGCACAATTTTAATTTAGTTTTATAAACTTTGGTGAAAAACTTATTATATTTTTCTTATTCATTGCCATGCATTGCTTAAACATATTAAAAAAACTTAAAAACTAAGTCAAAATGAAAGAATTTTTAAAGAAACCTTTGATTACCCAGTTTAGTTCATTTTTATACTATAAACAACAATAATTATATGTTCCTGTTACTATCTTTATATGACTTGAGCAGTTATTTAGAATGTATTGTATACAAATAGGAAATTTTAAGGTTAATAATAATTTAACTTAGAATGTTTTTAGTATTTTTACCTAAAAAAAAAAAAACAAAAAATCTTTGATCTAACTAGCAGCTCATTACTAGTCTGGAATCTATTTCTCTTTCATTTGATTTCTTGCATTTTGTCTATCTCATTATTTACTAACCTAAGAGGCAGGTCTGATAAGAATGACATGAGAGGAAAGATTCTTGCCATCATCATGGGCTCTCAAGGGTGAAGCAATTATGAGGTCATTCTCCTCCATCACTTAACATCAGAAATCCTGAAGGGTATACACATTAGCAGTTATTCTCAATACATTAGTACATCAGGGAATGGTCAGCAACTAGCTAAGAAGATGTCAGAGGTGTAGAGAATGCAGCCTAACCATATGCAAGTAAATAGCTACTCAGAGGCACTATGGCAGATAATGGGCAACCTGGAAATTCAGAAATTGAAACTCATTTGCTTTTAAATTCAACAAATATTGGATTCCTGAATGCTTTCTGTGTCCAAAGGACTAGGCTTATGCTTTCAGATATACTATCTTATTCAATTTTTGCAATAAGAAACAAATATGTGAACATGTATTAAGATGATAGGGGCTCAATAGTAAAAACAAATCCAAAGTGATCTATAATTTAACAAAATCCTTATCAAAATTCCAATGACATTTTCCACAATAGGAAAAACAATCTTAAAATTTGTATGGAAACACACCAAAAAAAACCCAAACAAAAGCAATCTTGAGAAAAAAGAGCAAATTTGGAGGCATCATACTACTTTATTTCAAAATACAATACAAACGATAGTAATATAAACTGCATAGTACCCGTATAAAAAACAGACACACAGACCCATGGAATGGAAGAGAAAGCCCAGAAATAAATCTATGTTTCTACTGCCAATTGATTTACAATAAAGGTGCCAAGAACACACAACGAAAAAAAAGCAGCCTTTTCCACAAATGGTACTGTGAAAACTAGATAACCACATGAAAAAATGAAAATAGATCCTTCTCGTAACTACATATAAAAATCAACTCAAAATGAATCACATATAGGACCTGCAACTGTAAAACTACTGGAAGAAAACACAAAAGAGAGCTCTGTGGCATTGGTCTGGTTAATGATTTTTTTGAATACGACCTCAAAAGTATAGGCAACATAAGGAAAAATAGATAAATAAGATTATATAAAACTGAGAGCTTCCACACAGAAAAGAAAACAATTGACAGAGTAAGGAGACAACCTATGAAACAGGAGGAAATATTTGCAAACCCTACATTTGATAAAGAGTTAGTATCTAAAATATATAAAGAATTCAACTCAATAATAAGAAAATAAAAAAATTATTATTTGTTTTTAATTTTAATTTTTTTAAATTGGCCAAGGGGAGTGGAGCAAGATGGCTAAATAGAAACCTCTAATCATCATCCTCCACAAAGACACCAAATTCAGCAACTATCCTCACAAGCAGGCATCTTCAAAAGAACCAAAACTCAGGTGAGTTAACATACAACCAGGCATGCATTGCCTGTGCCAATCATCCCCCATCTCCTGGCAGTGCCGTTATCAGCACACCAAGTGGAAAGGCAATCAGGTGGCCACAGGAGGGAGATTGAAATGATTGTGGGGTTTTATATTGAAATTCTGAGTTGCCCTAGCACAGGGAAACACATCACAAGGCAGAATTCTCCCAGTGCCTACAGGGGGAACATTTAGACCAGTCCAGGAGAAGGGAAATCCTCTGCCCCCAAACTCAAATATAGCTAATCCTATCATTGGTTTATAAAAACCAGACTGAGCCTGACATAAGTTTGTAAGACAGGCCACAAAAGCTGCAGTATTTGGATAACATCTGTGGCTGTACTGGTTAAGAGCCAGTGGACTTGGGTTGCACATGGTCCAGTGAGACACAGCAGTGGCTGTGTCACCACCACCCCCAACTCCAGGTGATACAGCTGCTTGGGGAGAGTCTTCTTCCACTTGAGAAAGGAAAGAGAATAGGACTTTGATATGTCACGGAGTACAGCTTAACTGCAGTAAAATGAAGAACCAAGCAGACTCTTGAAGACCCGGAATATAGGCCTTAGTTCCAGGAAGATATTACCAGACCCAAACTGGAGCATAAGGAAACATGCTGCCCTGAAGAGAAGGACCCAGTCCTGGCAGAATTCATCATCTGCTTACTAAAGAGCCTTTAGTTGTAGGTAGCAAGACAAGAGTAACCATGGGCTTTGGATGAGACTGGGCTGACTTCAGGTGTAATCTGGTGCTGGTGGCCCGAAAGAAGTATTCATGTCACTCCTCCTCCAACTCCAGCAGCACAGCACATAGAGTGAAGGAAGAGAGTGAAAGACTTTGCCTGGTAATCCAGGGAATTCTCCTGTATCTTACCCAAATTCACCAAAGCAATACCATAGGAAGTCTTCACGAGTCATAGAATTACTGGGCTTGGTGCACTCCCACTTCTGGTATGGCTGCAGTGACCAAAGACTTAGATCACAACCCTCACTTTCCTTTGACTATCTGGAAAGCCTTATCAAATATGACAGGTCCAAATAAGCACACATTGTAAAGATTAAAATAAATACCTACCTCTCCAATGCCCAGATATTAGATGAGCATCCACAAGCAACATGAACATCCAGGAAGGCATGACCTCACCAAATGAACTAAATGAAGTAACAGAAACTAATCCTGGAATCATGGAGATATGTGTCCTTTTGGACAAAAAATACAAAATAGCTGTCCTGAAGAAGTTCAATGAATTTCAAGACAATATAGAGAAAGAAATCAGAAGCCTACCAGAGAAATTTAACAAAGATAATGAAAGTATACTTTTAAAAAGCAGAAATTCTGGAGTTTAAGGATTCAATTCACAAATTGAGAGATGCATCAGAGTCTCTTACCAGAAGAACTGACCAAGCAGAAGAAAGAATTAGTGAGCTAAAAGATGGGCTATTTGAAAATACACAGTCAGAAGAGGAAAAAAGAATAACAAAGAATGAAATATGCATATAGGATGTAGAGAATATCTTCAAAAAGGAAAATCTGAGTTATGGGTATTACAAAAGAGATAGACGGAGAGATTGGGGTAGAAAGTTTATTGAAAGAAATAATAACTCAGAAGTTTCTAAACTTAGAGAAAGATGTAAATATTCAGGTTCAAGAAGGTCATAGAACATCTAGCACATTTAACCTAAACAAGACCACCTCAAGGCATTTAATAACCACACTCCCTAAAGAAATAAATAAGGTCCTACAGGAAGCAAGAAGAAGGAAATAAGAACATACAAGGAGTTTCCATATATCTTGCAGCAGACTTTTCAGTGGAAACCTTACATGCCAGGAGAGGGTGACATGACATATTCAAAGCACTGAAGATAAAACCCCTTAACCCTAGAATATTAAATTCTTCAGAAATATCCTTTAAACATGAAAGAGAAATACATTCTGAGAGAAAGAAAAGCTGAGGGATTTCATCAACACCAGACTTGTCCCACATCAAAAATTAAGAGAAACTCTTTGATCTGACAGAAAGGATATGAATGAACAATCTGAAGGCATACAATCACCGGGAGTAGTAAGCTCACAAATACAAATTATTGTTGTAATTGTGGTGAATAAGGCATCTGTATCTTGAATAGGAAGAGTAAAAGAGAAATTTATCAAAAATAGCTACAAAAACTCCATAAGAGATAGATAGAATTTAAAGTTACAGATGGAAACAACAAAAAATTAGAAGGCAAGGGAGTAATTAAAGTGTAGAATTTCTCTTAAATGTCTCTTAGTTTATTTGTTCATAAGCAGGGATGTCATAAGTTTAAAATACTTCGTTGTAAAATGTTTTTTGCAAGCCTAATGATTTCCTCAAATCAAAAACCCTATAAAGATACAAGAAAAATAAAAAGCAAGAAATAAGAACATACTACCAGAGAAAAGCATTCTTAACAAAGGAAGACAGGAAAAAACTAAGAAAGAAAGAGAGGACCACAAATCCAATAACATGGCAACAGTTAAGTCCTTGCCCATAAATAACATTGAATGTGAATCGTGTCAACTTTCCATCAAAGAACATAAAGCACCTGCATGGCTAAAAGACAAGAGCCAACTATATTTTGTCTGCAAGAAATAGCCTTCATCTATAAACACATACAGATACTAAAACTA
Organism: Perodicticus potto; assembly: GCA_963574655.1. Classification (NCBI taxonomy): domain Eukaryota; kingdom Metazoa; phylum Chordata; class Mammalia; order Primates; family Lorisidae; genus Perodicticus; species Perodicticus potto. The sequence goes on along the minus strand of CAUYRH010033361.1, from coordinate 5,925 downwards.
AAGGGATGAAAAAAGATATTCTATTCAAATAAAAACTAAAAAGGATCAGGAATAGCTATATTTCTATCAGAAAAACAGATTTCAAGATAAAAACTTTAAAAAGAAATAAAGAAGGTCATCATAAAATAATAAAGGGGTCAATTCAGCAAAAGGATATGTTAATTCTAAATACATATACATCCAATATGGTAGAACCCAGATATATGAAGCAAATTATTAGAGGTTAAGAGAGAGACAAACCCCAACACAATAATCACTGGAGATCTCAACACCTCACTTTCAGCAGTGGAAAGATAATCCAGAGAGAAAATGAACAAAGAAGCACTGGACTTAATCTGCACTACAGACCAAATGAATCTAGTAGCTATTTACGGAATGTTTCATACAATAGCTGTACACTTTCTTCTTCTCAACTCAAGGATTATTCTCAAGGATAAACCATGTTAGGCCACAAAACAAGTCTTTAAAAATCCAAAACAAGTTTAAATCATTTCAAGTATTTTCTTTGACCACAGTGGAATAAAACTAGAAATCAGTAACAAGAGGAACATTGTTTAATATGCTGTTAAATGACCAGTCATAAACAAAATAAAATACCTAGGAATAAACTCAACCAAAGAAGGAAAATCTCTCTATAATGTAAAGTATTGAACACTAATGAAAGAATTTGAAGAGGAAACACGCAAAAAAGGAAAGATATTTTTGTAAATTGAAAGAATCAATACTGTTAAAATGTCCATACTACCCAAAGTAATCTATAAATTCAATACAGTCTCCATCAAAACACCAATAACATTCTTAAAAAATAAAAAATTTATATAGAACTACAAAAGACCCAGAATAGCCAAAGCTATCTTGAGAAAAAAGAACAAAGTTGGAGGACTCACATTCCTTAATTTCTAATTGTGCTATAGAGCTGTTGTAACCTAAAGAGCATGGTACAGTCATTAAAACAGACACTTAGACTGATGGAACCAAAAAGAGAACCCAGAAATAAATCCGTACACCTACAGCAAACTTACCTTTGACCAAGGTGCCAAGAACATGGAATGGACAAAGGACAGTCTCTTCAATAAGTGGTGCTGAGAAAATTGGGTATGTGTACACAGGAGAATGACCCTTATCATCTCACACCATATATAAAAGTCAAATCAAAATGGATTAAAACTTAAATCTAAGACCTAAAACTATGAAACTACCAAAAGAAAACTTTAGGAAATGCCTCAGGACATTTGTCTTGGCAAGGGCTTCTTGAGTAATACCCCAAAGCACAGGCAACTAAAGCAAAATTAGACAAATGAGATCACATTAAGCAAAAGAACCCTTTGCACAGGAAAGGAAACAATCAGCAAAGGGAAGAGACAACCTACAGAATGAAAGAATAATTTGAAAACTATCTATATGAAGGAATTAATAACTACAATACATAAAGAGCTCCAAGAACTCCACAGGAAAAATATCAAATAATCCAACTGAAAAGTAGGCAACGGATCTGAATAGACATTTCTCAAAAGAAGACACACAAATGGCCTTAAAGCACAGGGAAAAAATGCTCAATATCATTAGTTGTTAGAGAAATGTAAACCAAAACTGCAATGAGGTTTCATCTCACCCCAGTTACAATGACTTTTATCAAAAAGACATGCAATAATGAATGCTGGAGAGGATACAGAGAAAGGGGAAACCTTATATACTGTTGATGGGAATGTAAATTAGTGCCACCATTATGGAAGACAGTATGGAGGTTCCTCAGAAAACTAAAAATAGACCTACCACAGGATCCTGCAATCCCACTGCTAGGTATATATCCAAAATAGAGGAATTCAGTGTATCAAAATATGTACACGCTCTCATGTTTATTACACACTTTCGCAAGAACTAAGATTAGAAAGCAAATGAAGTGTCCATCAATGGATGTATGGATACATAAAATGTGATAATATACATGATGGAATATTACTTAGCTTCAAAAAAAAAAAGAAAGGAAATTCTGTCACTTTGACAACACGAATGCACATGGAGAACATTATGTTAAATGTTAAGTGTTTTTCCTGCACTCTCTCAATACTTTATGAGGAGGACCCCCCCCTCCCCAGGCAACTGAAGCAACACCAAAAATACTTTACTGGGACTTGATCAAACTAAAAAGCTCCTTCATAGCCAAGAACACAGGAAGTAAAGGAAGCAGACAGCCCTCAGAATGGGAGAGGATATTTGCAAGTTATATTTCTGACAAAGGTTTGATAACCAGAATCCATAGAGAACTCAAACTTATTAATAAGAAAAGAACAAGTAATCCCATTTCATTGTGGGCGAGGGACTTGAACAGAAGTTTCTCTGAAGAAGATATGCACATGGCCTACAGACATATGAAAAAATGCTCATCAACTTTAATCATCAGAGAAATACAAATCAAAACTACTTTGAGATATCATCTAACTCCAGTAAGAGTGGCTCACATAACAAAAATCCCAAAACTACAGATGTTGGCTTGAATGTAGAGAAAAGGGAACACTTCTGCCCTGCTGGTGGGAATACAAGCTAATATGTCCCTTTTGTAAAGAAGTATGAAGAATACTCAGGGATCATCTAAAAGTAGACCTGCTGTTCCTGTTCAATACTGCAATTCCTCTACTAGGAGTATATCCAAAAGACCAAAAATAACTTTGTAACAGAGATATTTGCACCAGATTGTTCATTGCAGCTCAAGTCATAATAGCCAAGTCATAGAAGAAGCCCAAGTGCCCACTGACCCATGAATGGATTAATAAATTGTGGTATATGTATACCATGGAATATTATGCATCCTTAAAAAAGATGCAGACTACTTCTTTTATGTTTACGTGGATGGAGCTGGAATATATCCAACTTAGTAAAGTATCTCAAGAATGAAAGAAAAAATATCCAATGTACTCAGTACTATTATGAAACTAATTTACAATCACTCACACTTTCATATGAAGAATAGATCCAACTATGGCTTAAAATGAAGGAGCGAGGAAGGGGGGAGTTGGGAGGGGAGGGGGGAAGTCAAATCAAGGGAGGGTGAATGGTGGGATCACACCTATGGTGCATAATGCAAGGGTACTTGTCAGATCTATTAAGTATAGAGTATAAATGTGTTAACACAATAAGTGAGATGAGGTATATATTAACCAGTGTGATGTAAACATTCCTAATTCTACATGAAATCAGCACATTGTACCCCATAAATGCATTAATGTATACATGATCTATGTGTTTATGATTTAATAAAAAAAAGAAAAGAAAAGCAGAAAAATGACTTCATTATTAAAAAAATAAAAAGAAAGATCTTTGAAAAACTGACAAGTATTTGAAGATTAACAGTATACTTCTAAGGATCAACAAAAAACTAAAAAGAAAATAAACCATTTTGAACTGAAATAAAAATACAATATATGAGAATTTGAGGGATGCTGCTAAAGCAGTAATTAGAGGGAAGATTATAGTATTTAACATCTATATTAGAAAACAGGAAAGGCCTCAAATCAATTCTGTCTTGCCAACTTCTGTCTTAAGAAACTAGAAAAAGAAGAAATAAATGAAACTCAAGGTAAACAGAAAAAACAAAGATCTTATGCCATTACTGGCAGAATTAGATAAGAAGATTATTATTAAGGCAGGTCTCAGAGCACATTAACTTCCTTGTCCCTGTTGGCTATTTTGTCTTCCACACTTTTTCCATATTAACTTGGCATACTTCTCTACTCTTTCTGGTTTGCTTATATGGAAACTGCCCTATATTATAGGTTATTATTTTAACTAGAGACTTTTATCTCGAATCATCACATTTTGAAAAATTTCAGAATGGTCTCTCATCATTTTCATCATAATAGTGACCAACTATGTGCTAGGTAATTAATAGCAAATTTAAGTATTCTCTAATGCAAATATCTCTGGTTTTTCTAACTGGACAGATTTACAAATTGAAGCTAAAAGAAACGAAGTAACTTAATCAAAATCACACAGCTATTAAGGAACAGAACCAGGAATCGAAGCTTGGCTTGACTACAAACTTGAAAAGTGCCACGGATACAAGGGAGGCTCTCTCCCGTAAGAAACTAATCTTAAAAACACAGAAAGGGTATATCATGGATTTGTCCCTTAAATAGAATAAAGAGCTAGAAGAAAATTTATTTCCTCTAGAATAAACATCAAATCAAGTTAAGGCACTTATCAAAAGAAATACAAATGTCTAATAGGCATTTATCTTATCAAAAATAGATTAACAGAAACAAAATAAGACATTTTATATTAAACTATGCCTTCATATGAAATAGCATGCTGATATTTTCAAAAGTTCATAAATGACTAGGAAAAACATTCAATTCAATCAAATGTTTCATACATGGAAGATAGTATTTCTATTCTTTAAATTTAGGCTTCACGATGTTGCCAAACCCTTCTGATTTATTTATAGGGTTTGAATTGAAAATGATACAGTCTTGCTAATTAAGTCTGAATGATTCTTCAAAACAACTGAAACATGGACCTCGCCCATCCAAGAATAGTAATTATTATTGTCTCCTCTAAACCCTCTAATTTTGTACATTTTTACCTATTATCTTTCCTGTGGAGTTTGATCAAAAATGTTTTAATTCATCATCCGCTGCTATTTCTTCAATGACCTGCAGCCTACCATATTCTCATATTTAGCAACAATAACCAATATTTTTAATAGATGGACTATTAAAAAAGATAGTGGAGAATGTATAGAGCCTAAGAGGGAAAAGCAAACAAAACTGCTAGAAGAAAGGAGATAAAGAAAAGGAAGAAAGGCATGAAAACAAACCTGTTTATCATCTACTAAGTATCCTGAAGAAAGCTTATGACATTACATAAACTCAATTTGGTACACTACAAATGCAAATCAAAATCACAGTGAGTTAACCACTTCACCCTCACTAGGACGGCCAGAATCAAACAGTCAGATAATAATGTGCTGTCAAGGACATGATGAAATCAGAACCCCCACACACTGCTGGTGGCTATGCAGAATGGTGCACCTGCTCTGGAAAGCAGTCTGGTAGCTCCTCAAATAATTAAACATAGATTAATGAAAAAATTAAACATACGCGTTACAATATGACCCAGAAATTCCAGTCCCAGTATACACCCAAGGAAATGAAAACATATATCCACACAAAAACTTGTACATGAAACCTTATAGGAGCACTATTTGTAAAAGTCAACAGGCAGAAACAGCATAAATGCCCATGAGTGATGGATAAACAAAATGTGATATAGCCATGCAATGGAGTATTACTCAGCCACGAAAAAGAACGAAGTACTACTACCTGTAAAACCTTATGCCAAGGGAAAGAAACCAGTCCTAAAAGACCCACTGTTGTATGATTCTATTCATACAAAATGTACAGAACATGGAAACCTATTAAACAGAAAATAGATTAGTGGACACTAAGGGCTGAAGGAAAAAGGCTTGAGAGGGACAGAGTACAGGGCTTCCTTTTGAGGTAATAAATATGTTCTAACATTGACTATGGTGATAGGTGCACATTATCTGTAGATAGACTAAATATTGTCGGATTGTATACTTTTTTTTTCATTTCTTTCTTTCTTGTTTGGAGACAGAGTCTCAAGCTGTCACCCTGGGTAAAGTGCGGTGGCATCACAGCTAACAGCAACCTCAAACTCTTGGACTTAAGCGATTCTCTTGCCTCAGCCTCCCAAGTAGCTGGGACTACAAGTTCCTACCACACACCCGGCTACTTTGTTGTTGTTGTTGTTGCAGTTGTCATTGTGGTTTAGCTGGACCAGGCCAGGTTCAAATCCACCAGCTTCGGTGTATGTGGCTGGCGCCATAACCACTGTGTTATTACCGAGCCCAGAGGCCAAATATATTTTATTAAAAATAAAAATTAGTGGAAACCCTGGTGTCCCATA
>CAUYRH010033360.1:0-11563 GCA_963574655.1 Perodicticus potto | reverse complement strand
AGCTGTCGCCCGAGGTAGAGTGCTGTGGCATCACAGCTCACAGCAACCTCCAACTCCTGGGCTCAAGCGAGTCTCCTGCCTCCACCTCCCAAGTAGCTGGGACTACAGGCACCTGTCACAATGCCCAGCTATTTTTTTTTTTTTTTGGTTGCAGCCATCATTGTTGTTTGGCGGCCCCAGGCTGGATTCGAACACGCCAGCTCAGGTGTATGTGGCTGGTACCTCAGCCACTTGAGCCAAAGGAGCCGAGCCCTCTGGTTTGACTTCTAAGAACCATAGCCTGGAGAGCTGGGGCCAGGGAAGCACTGCCCACTGGACGGCAGCTCCTGGCAAAAGGCTTAATAATAACAAGTAACAGTAACCAAGGTAACAACAAAGGCGTCCTCCCCATTTGCCTGCTACTTCACAAACCAAAGGTGGCTCATTATCAACCAATGGGAGAGGAAAGAGCTCTAATAATACAAGCCAGGTAGTACGGAGCTAGATTTAGTTTTATTTCTAAAATAAAGAATCATATTTGCCACTCAAGTGTCATAGGGTAATTTAAAATTTCACAGGTCTTTGAATTCTACAAAACTATGACCTACATGAAAGTAAGCAATGTGTCTTAGTCTGATCGATAATCCCAAGGGTCAATCATAGTGCCTGATAATAAACTGTTACTATTATATAAAATGTTGTTTCAGAATATTAAACACAGAAATACAGAGACTTCTGGTTTCTGGCAAGAGAGAATAGCCCCATACTCTTCTGGTCTTCTTTCTTAAAACTAAAAATCCCTGAATATAACACATGAACAAGCACAGGAAGACAAGATGGAAAGGAGGCAGTGCTCCAGCACCCGAAGAATCACATGGCAGTTGAGTTCCATGGGTTTCCTTACTGTTCTCCATATATTCCCAATATTAAGCTGACAAAGCTTTTCAACCTGGAACCACCAACAGGCAAACATCAAAAAGCTCCCCTAAAAGTCTCTTTCTACAACCAAAAGATCAGGAAACGGCCTGACTAACAATTGAAAATCTACTTGCAATACCTGCTTACTCCAAGCAAACCCAATGGAAAAATGGCACCACCACTCCACTGAGGTTTCAGTGAGGTCAAGCAGGAAGACACTCTTATACACAAACACATTGGATAGCATTCCAATTCTCACACCTGGTGGGGCCAGTGGGGGTGAACAAGGAGCTTATTATTCATCTCTCATCAGGCAGTAGCACTCTTGCTGCCCTGCTACCGTAGTGTCTACAGAGCTGAGCAGAGGTGACAAGGCAGTGAGAATCAGTGGTCTGCCTTCACTGGGAAGCTGTTTTGGGGGCCAAGTGAGAAGCTGAACACCCACCCTACCTATTTGCAATAAGGCAGTGTGAAGAAGAGCAAAACTTGTGCAGAGGTGGTCATCAGTGGAGCCAAACAGGAAGCTGATATACACACCCACCCAGCCCTCGCCCTATACCTCAACAAGGAGGCTACTTGAAAAAAGAAAAATTAAATAGGATCCAGAGTCTAATACCCAAAAAGACCAAGATGCAATTAAAATTTTTTTAAAAAATCAATCATCATATCAGGAACCATGAGAATCACAACTTGAAGACAATTAAGAGACATAAACATTGAAATGATGCAGATGTAGGAATTATCTGACAAGGACTTTAAAGCAACCCTAAATCAACTATTTCAACAGATAACCTAGACGAGCCCAGGGGCATAGACAAAAAATAATGTCAATATAAGCCTGCTCTAACTAAAGAACTAGGAAAGGAGCAGTTTAGAAAAACAGAAAACTTTTAGACAATAACCATTCTAAATAGTGAAAACTAAGGACCGTCCCATGACAGAAAATTCTGAGTAAACAATGTGTCTGACCCCTGCCAATGGGGTGTCAATGGAGGCCAATGTAGGGAGTGGTAAAAAGCCATTCTTGGCTCTCCCAGCTAGAAGGTGGTCAGCAGAAGCCTAGTGGGGAGCTGGAATTCCAACCCATACCAAGCAGTAACAAGGAGCCCTCCACAGTGAGTGTCAATAGAGGTAGAAGGAGAAAACTGAACTTCACCTGAATTTGGCATATCCCCCCTTTTATAGAACCATGTCAGAGAAGGCCAGGTAAAACAGAAAATTAAATAAGATCCAGAGACTAATAAAATAACATCCAAAATATCCAGGTTTCAGTAGAAAATCACTCATCACTCTAAAAAGCAGGAAAAACAACATGTAGAAAAGATTATCAAGAGACACCAATAGAATGGAGACTTTACCTCTTTCATGTTTACATAGATGGAGCTGGAACATATTCTTCTTAGCAAAGTATCTCAAGAATGGAAGAAAAAGTATCCAATGTACTCAGCCCTACTATGAAACTAATTTATAGCTTTCATATGAAGGCTATAACCCAATTATAACCCAAGAATATGGGGAAAGGGGCAAGGGAAGGGAGGGGAGAGGTGGAGAGGTGGAGAGGGGGAAAGATGGGTGGAGGGCGGGTAATTGGTGGGACCAAAACTATGGTGCATCTTACAAGGGTACAGGTGAAACTTACTAAATACAGAATATAAAGGTCTTAACACAATGACTAAGAAAATGCCATGAAGGCTATATTAACCAGTATGATGAAAATATTTCAGATTGTACATGAAACCAGCACATTGTACCCCATGATTGCATTAATGTACACAGCTATGATTTAATTAAAAAAAAGAGAGACACCAATAGAGATGTCAGAATTATCAGACAAAAACTTCAAAGTTGCTATCACTCAAATAATTCAGAGTAATCATAAACAAATTTGAACCAAATGAAAAAGACAGTAACTGTCAGCAAAGGAATAGAAGATATTAGAAAAAACTTATTTTAAAGAAAATACAGTATAATTGAAATTGAAAAACTTAATGAATGAACTAAACAACAGAATGGAGCAGAAGGAGAGATAAATCAGTGAACCTAAAGACTATATAGAAATTATCCTATCTTTAAAAGTGGAAATGAAATAGATGGGGGGGGGGAATGAACCGAGCCCCAGAACAGCAGAATATGTAGGAGCCCATGGTGTATCTATCAAGATAGACCATATCCTGGGCCGCAAAACAAACCTTAACAAATTTTAAAGAACTGAAATCATACAGAGTATTTTCTCTGACCACAATGAACTCCAGTTAAATATCAGTAAGAGAAAGAAGATCTCCAAACAGTTGGAAGTGAAATAAAACATTTCTAAATAATCCGTGGGTCAAAGAAGTAGTCATGAGGGAAGTTTTAATTTCATATAACTTAACAAAAATGAAACACAACATATCAAAATATGTAGGAGGGAAATTTATAGCATTAAATGTATATATGATGCCAGACATGGTGGCTCCTAGGTACTTGGGAGGCTGAGGAGGGAGAATCGCTTGAGTCCAGTTCAACACTGACCTGGGCAACACTGCAAGACCTCATCCTAAAATAATAAAATAAATGTATACATTAAAAAAGATGAAAGGTCTCAAATTAGTAAGATAATATCTTACCTCAGGACTAGAAAAAAACCAAAGCCAAAGCAAGGAGAAGAAAGGAGATAATAAAGATAAAAACAGAAATCAACGAAACTAAAAACAGGAACACAATTGAGAAAAATCAATGAAGCAAAAAGGTGGTTCCTCAAATAAAAGATCAGTAAAATTGATAAACTTCTAGCGCTACTGATAAATATTTAGAGAAAACAAAAATCAATATCAGGAATAAAACAAAGGACATCTCTATAGATTCTGTAGCCATTAAAAGGAAATAAAGTAATACTACAAACTGTACACTCGTATAAGTTTGACAACATAAAAGAAATGGACGAAAATCAAATTACCAAAACTCAACCAAGATGGAATAAACAACTTAAATTATCATATAATGTGAAAGAAGTTGAATATGTAATTATAAAGTCTAATAAATCTATAGGCTCAGATGGGTTCATTAAACAATTCTGCCAAACACATAAGGAAGGATTAAAAGCGATATATAATCTTTTCGAGAAATTAGAAGAGGAACAGAGAATGCAGAAATAAAGCCACATAAATCTTCCCAACTGATTTTTTTTTTTTTTAAGACAGAGTCTCATTACACCACCCTCGTTAGAGTGCCGCAGCATCACAGCTCACAGCAACCTCAAACTCTTGGGCTTAAGCAATTCTCTTGCTCCAGCCTCCCAAGTAGCTGGGACTACAGGCGCCGGCCACAATGTTCAGCTATTTTTTGGCTGTAGTTGTCACTGTTGTTTGGCAGGCCCTGGGCTGGGTTCGAACCCACCAACTCTGGTGTATGTGGCTGGCACCCTAGCCACTGAGCTACAGGTGCTGAGCCTTTCCAACTGGTTTTTGACTGTAAAAGGAGTTCAGTGGAGGGTGAACAGGAAGTACTGGAGCAACTGGATATCCATGGGAGGGGGGCCTTTGGCATAGATCTCATACTTGCTACAAAAATTAACTCAAAATGAATTATGCTTAAACACAAAATGTAAATTTATAAAACTTTTAGAAACAACCATAAGAGAAAATCTTCAAGATCTAGGGATATACTGAGTTCTTAGATTTGACACAAAAGCACAATCAACAGAAAAAAAAATATTGCTAAATGACCTTATCAAAATTAAAGTCTTTGCCCTGTGAAAGGCCCTGTTAAAAAAGATGAAAAGACAAGCTACAAGCTAGGAGAAAATATTTTCAAACATACCTGACCTGACTGCGCCCGCAGCTCAGTGGGTGGGGCACCGGCCACACACAAGGAGGCTGGCGGGTTCGAACCTGGCCCGGACCAGCAAAAACAAGAACTATAACCAAAAAATAGCTGGGTATTGTGGCAGGTGCCTGTAGTTCCAGCTACTTGGGAGGCTGAGGCCAGAGAATCACTTAAGCCCAAGAGCTTGAGGTTGCTGTCAGCTATGACGGTACAGCACTCTACAGTGTGACAGCTTGAGACTCTGTCTCAAAAAAACAAAACAAAACAAAAAACCCATATCTGACCAATTGGCCAAGGGAGGTGGCTCATGACTGTAATCCCAGCACTTTGGCAGGCTGAGGCAGGAGGACTGCTTGAGGCTGGGAGTTTGAGACCAGCCAATATAGCAAGATCCCGTCTCTACAAAAAACAAAGTAAGTTAGTCAGGTACAGTGGTAGATGTTTGTAGTCTTAGCTACTCAGGAGGCTGAGAGAGAGGGGATCATCTGAGCCCAAGAATTTGAGGTTATGGTAAACTCTGATGCCACGGTACTCCAGCATGGGTGACAGTGTGACCCGGTCTCTTAAAAACAAAATCTGACCAAGGATTTAAATCTGAAATACATAAAAAACTTACTCTACAATAATAAAACAATCCAACTTGAAAATGAAAAAAAGATCTTTTACTGAAGATATATAAATGCCAAATACATGAAAGATAATCGACATTTTTAGTCACTAGAGAAATGCAAATTTAAACTACAACAAATTTTTTGAAAAGAAAAATAAGAAAACCCAAACGAACTATAATGAGATCACCTACACACCTACTAGAATGGCTAAAAATAAAAATTAAAAATACCAACTGATGGTGAGCATGTAATGAAACCATATTGCTTATACATTGCTGATGGGAGCATAAAATGGCACAGCCACTCTGGAAAAAGCTACGCCAGTTTCTTAGAAAATTATACATTTACTTACCATACAACTAGCAACTGCCAACCTCAAAAAGTTATGTATTATATCATTCTATTTAAATAGCATTCTTGAAATGACAAATTTATACAGATGAAGAACAGATTAGTGGTTGCCAGGCATTAGGGAGCAGGGAAGGGAACGATGTGACTATAGCTATAAAAAGGTGGCATAAAGGATCCTTGTGATAAAGCTATTCTGTATCTTGACTGTGGTAGACATACAAATCTACACAAGTGACAAAATTACACAAAACTAAACACACACAGGCACAAATGAGTGATGTAAAGTTGGTAAAATCTAAATAAGGTTGATGGGTTATTTTTTTTTTTTTGAGACAAAGTCTTACTATGACGCCCTCGTTAGAATGCCACGGCATCACAGCTCACAGCAACATCCAATTCTTGGGCTTAAGCAATTCTCTTGCCTCAGTGTCCCAAGTAGCTGAGACTACAGGTGCCAGCCACAACACCTGGCTATTTTGTTGTTGCTGTCATTGTTGTTTTTAGCAGGCCCCGCCGGGTTCGAACCCGCCAGCCCTGGTCTATATGGCCAGTGTCCTAACCACCGAGCAAAGGCACCAAGCTGATGGGTTACATTAATGGCAATTTTCTGGTTATGACACTATGGTACAATTCATTATGTGAGATGTTACCACTGAGAGAAACTGGTTGAAGGGTATAAGGAATTTATTATTTCTTAAAACTGCATGTGAATCTATATCCCGAGATAAAAAGTTTAAAGAAAAAAGCAAGCTATATGTGAAAATAAGTGTGAAACAGGGAAGTGAGGGTGGCAGTGTCCATCTGATTATAAGGTTTCAGAAGTTTTATAGTACCAAGCAGGCACACACATCTCATGAGTAAATAATTAACATTATTCCTCACACTCACAAGAATTTGTAAGAAGGAAATCTGAAAGACTCATTTAACTGAGAGACTGGGTTTTCCAAATGAAACTAAACTGTCACTACAAGATGCTGTGGATTGACAGGTTTAATGTTGATGTTGTCCCTATCTTCTCTTTCCCCCAGTACTCTAGGTGGGGAAGACATTTCTGATGAAGAGTAGATCTGTTAAAAGAAAAAAAAAAAAAAACAGAGAGAGAAGCTACATTTTTTTTTGTACATCTGAAAAGGCTGAAATAGAGGTTGAAAGAGGTTTATAATGTAAAACCTGTAATGTAGTCACTGCAATTCCATTCCTAAATTCTGATTCCAGCGTGTTTTCCTTAAATTAAGATGTACCAACGAAGAGTTCAAAAGGCTAGGAAAAATCAGTGCAGCCAAAAGCTCTCAGATGAGGTAGACATGCAGGTTGCTCTCTTAAAACTTCACTGAATTGGCTCGGCGCCTGCAGCTCAACGGGCTAAGGCGCCAGCCACATACACCTGAGCTGGCGGGTTTGAATCCAGCACGGCCCGCCAAACAACAATGACAGCTGCAACCAAAAAAAGGCCGGGCGTTGTGGCGAGCGCCTGTAGTCCCAGCTACTTGGGAGGCAGAGGCAGGAGACTGGCTTGAGCCCAGGAAATGGAGGTTGCTGTGAGCTGTGATGCTACAGCACTCTATCCAGGGTGACAGCTTGAGGCTCTGTCTCAAAAAAAAAAAAAAAAAACTTCACTGAATCAAGAACACTCACTAGAACACATGGTATGATGGCCAAGGTGTACAGTGCATGCAATAAAACTGAACATGACAGTAATTTAACATCAAACATTAAGAAAATCAGTATTTCTTATTGCACAAAACTGTTTATGTAGTTGTTGTTTGAAAACAAAAGTATAAAGCTTAGCATTTTCACCAATCATCTGTGATGAGCTTTAATATAGGCATTTGAAGAAAATGTTAGACTTCTTTAGAATACACTTCAAACAAATTAGTTATACAGAACTACTCAAACCTCTTTCAACCTCTATCGCTTTCTAAATAAAATCAGTACAAACATTAAAAATGCTGGTCATCTCAAAAGGTAGGCTGCCAGACTCATAACAGAATACAGTCTGCATTAATGTATATTAAGTAGTGCTATGCCAAGAAATATCAATTACTGGGCAAGCCATTCAGGACCACTTCCATTGTATTGGAAGCTTTCCTGTCCTCTAATAAACTACCACTCGAATGATAAAAAAAAAAAAAAAAGGAAAAGAAATATCAGTTACTGATAAATTCATGTGAGCGCATTTAATAATCCAGCTCTTAGCGTTTAAGTTTCTCACATTAATGAAGACTGTTTACGGTACTCTGAAATTCTATCAGTCAAGCATAAATGATTACATTGCAGAAAAAATTTCACATCAGCAATAGTATTACTGCCATATACCTATTTAAAAAAGTCATAATCGGCTCGGTGCCTGTAGCTCAAGCGGCTAAGGCGCCAGCCACATACACCAGAGCTGGCGGGTTCGAATCAAGCCTGGGCCTGCCAAACAATGACAACTACAATCAAAAAATAGCCGGGTGTTGTGGCGGGTGCCTGTAGTCCCAGCTACTCAGGAGGCTGAGGCAAGAGAATGGCTTAAGCCCAGGAGTTAGAGATTGCTGTGAGCTGTGATGCCATGGCACTCTACCCAGGGCGATAGCTTGAGGCTCTGTCTCAACAAAAGAAAAGAAAAAAAAAAACAGTCATAATTACCAGAACCAGTATTCATAATAGGATACATATAGAAGGGGGAATCTGAGGGAAAAAGAAAGGTACTTTACTTTTTTAACAGGAATCCTGTAATAGAAAAACATCAGAAAATCCATGAAAAAGGCTCAATCTGGGCAGTGTGTGCACTATTTTAAAATATAAGTTCATGAATTTATGTTTTATCTGCTTATATCAATGCAAAGCAAATATCGCTCTTGCATATACATTGAATCATTGTAGGGAAGTATGAGAGAGAAAAAGCCCTTATTTTTATATCACTTAATGCAATTTTTTTTTAATCTTTATGTTCCTTTATTGGAGCAAGATTCTTGATTGGTATACAGTGATATATTTACTAAACAGATTTATGCACAAATTGCATACTACACATCTAGACAAGTTTTGTTACGCTTTGCCTACTGATGTAATAGTTCCATTTATAAAGTTTTACACACCAGAAGGCTTTGAATTTGACCAGGCTGTCCATTAATTTGAAAGGCCAAACGGACCCCAATTTTCACTCTCTTTCTTCCACCCCTTCAGCACCTGCTTCAGCACTTAGGCCTTGCAGAAATGGGCTGTTAAACAAACATATCCTGCAAAGACAGGGGATTAACACAGAGTTGTAGCAGACCCTTATAAAACCACATACCTCGCCTCCTTCCCCTGGTAACTAACCAACCCCCAACACTGTAAATCTAACCTTGCAAAGCCTTGCTCTTCTCCCCCACCCCAACTGAAAGAAAGGTACAAAAACTCCCTTTTGTCATGTGGGTGCCAGAAAATTTGCGGTGTGATTACCCTTCTTGGTTGGCAACCAATAAAGGACCCCATACCTAATTTGAACTCGGTGTGCTGGCGTTTTCTCTATAATGCCTCTCGCATTGGGTACAAAAAATTCACCTCTGAAAAAGTGGCATTTAATTTCAGCTACTATATTTTACAGCGTTAAAAAGCTTATGGGAGGCTTGGCGCCTGTGGCTCAACCGGCTAAGGTGCCAGCCACGTACACCTGAGCGGGCAGGTTCGAATCCAGCCTGGGCCCGCCAAACAATGACGGTTGCAACCAAAAAATAGCTGGGCATTGTGGCGGACACCTGTAGTCCCAGCTATTTGGGAGGCGGAGGCAGGAGACTCGCTTGAGCCCAGGTGTGAGCTGTGATGCCACGGCACTCTCTCCAGGGTGACAACTTGAGGTTCTGTCTCAAAAAAATAAATAAATAAAATTAAAAAATTAAAAAATAAAAAGCTTATGGGAGCTTCTCTGCAAAAGGCATTGAGCAGAAGAGTCCATCATACCACTCAGATTAACAGTCACGAGCTTTGAGATAGAGAGAGCTGGGACTTAAAGTGACTCCCAACCACCATCAAAGCGGTTACTCTGACAGCCTTTCTAGACCGCATTCTACAGGGCCAACAAAAACATGCCAGTAATTGCCCCAATGCATAACTTGACATTAGAGCAGGAGGTCTGTTTGATGGTGGTGGCAGACACTACTATTTAAGATCCAGCTAAAAGGCCCATCATGCCAGTAATTGCCCCAATGTGTAACTTGACATTAGAGCAGGAGGTCTGTTTGATGGCGGTGGCAGACACTACTATTTAAGATCCAGCTAAAAGGCCCATTTTAAAACTGCCCATTGGAAATAAAAATCAAGGGCACAACATATTCAGAACTGAGTTTTGAGCAATCTGATATCCCAAATAATGCATTTTCAGAAACCAACAGCAAATTGTAGCCATGTTTCCTAGCCAAGAAGATATTTAATACATTGATTCAAATCCCTTTACTCAATCCACATAGGTCATCCTGCAAAGTGCATATCAAAAAATATGAAGTTGGCTCGGTGCCAGCCACATACAGCAAGGCTGGCAGGGACAAGCCCAGTCTAGGCCAGCTAAACAACAATGACAAATGCAATAAAAAAGAGCCAGGCGTTGTGGCGGGCACCTGTAGTCCCAGCTACTTGGGAGGCTGAGGCAAGCAAATCACTTAAGCCCAAAAGCTGGTGGTTGCTGTGAGCTGTGATGCCATGGCATTCTACCCAGGGAGACGGCTTGAGACTTTTATCGTGGGGGGAAAAAAAGGAGGGGGGAGGGTGGGTGGAGGGAGGATAATTGGTGGGATCACACCTATGGTGCATCTTAGAAGAGTACAGATGAAACTTACTAAATGGAGAATACAAATGTCTTCATAAAATAACTAAGAAAATGCCATGAAGGCTATGTTAAACACTTTGATGAAAATATTTCAGATTGTATATGAAGCCAGCACATTGTACCCCACGATTGCACTAATGTACACAGCTATGATTTAATAAAATAAATAAAAAAGACATGCGAGTAGCTAACAAGGATATGAGAAAATGCTCATCATCCCTAATTATTACAGAAATGCAAATCAAAACCATCCTGAGATATCATCTAATCCCAGTAAGAATGGCCCACGTCACGAAATCTCAAAACTGCAGATGCTGGCATGAATGTGGAGAGAAGGAAACACTTTTACACTGCTGGTCGGGACTGCAAACTAATACAAACTTTTTGGAAGGAAGCATGGAGAACCCTCAATTCTCAAGCTAGACCTCCCACTTGATCCTGCAATCCCACTACTAGGCATCTACCCAGAGGGGACAAAAAACCCTTTTACCATAAGGATACCTGCCCTAGACTGTTTAAAGCAGCTCAATTTACAATCACTGAAATGTGGAAACAGCCTAAATGCCCACCAACCCAGAAATGGATTAACAAGCTGTAGTATATGTATACCATGGAGTACTATTCAGCAATTAAAAATATGAGACTTTATATCTTTTGTATTAACCTGGATGGAGGTGGAACACATTATTCTTAGTAAAGCATCACAAGAATGAAGAAGCAAGAATCCAATGTACTCAATTCTGATATGAGGACAATTAATGACCTAGTACACAGTACGGGGTGGGAGAAGGGGAGAGTAGAGAGAAGGGAGGGGGTGATGGGGTCACAGTGTGTGACACACTTTTTGGGGGCAGGAAAAAATAAAAAATATATATATAAATTTGTGGTGACAAAGTTTGATGATGATGCTATACAAGTCAAACTTGGAGGATCAGAGAAAGTACATCTATTCTGAGAGAAAAGCATCAAATCCTTTGCATACACACTTAGTTTTATTATAACAAAGCAACTGGTACACTTTTAACATTTAAAACTGAGCATCATCTTTCCAGTGAAACAAAAAGAAAATTTAAAATTAAACAGGAACAAAATTATAATAGAGAATATGAATTCC
>CAUYRH010033359.1:0-34905 GCA_963574655.1 Perodicticus potto | reverse complement strand
AGTACTATGGCATCACAGCTCACAGCAACCTCCAATTCCTGGGCTCAAGTGAGTCTCCTGCTTCCGCCTCCCAAGTAGCTGGGACTGCAGGTGCCCGCCACAACGCCCGGCCATTTTTTGGTTGCAGCCGTCATTGTTGTTTGGTGGGCCCGGGCTGGATTCAAACCTGCCAGCTCAGGTGTACGTGGCTGGCGCCTTAGCCCGCTGAGCCACAGGCGTCGAGCCAAAAAAAAAAGATTAAAACTTCTTAAAGATTCTTTTCTAAACTCATCCCTTAGAGTATCCAAAGAAGAACCTGGATATTCTCGATATTTCTCTCAAATAGAGTGAGGACCTGGTGAACTTTTTCTTTCGTTATCCAGAATGGAGACTCTAATATTCCTTTCATACTATACTTCCTGCAGACTTTCCTGTTTATTACTTGGAACTACATCTAGTATATTTCCTTTCCTTGTAGTTTCTAAAACGACCTGTACCTGGAAGCTATCATTTAAATCTCTTGTTCACACAGGACTGGCTGAGCCTGCTCATTGAGGAACCTGGTTTCAGTAACTGCCATAATTTGAAAGGTGCTGGGAAGGATTTCTGTCCCAACACATCTGTCTTGCATCTTCATTCATTCAGTAAATACTTACTAAGCATGCTCAATATAAACAGATGTAGCAAGGAATAAGGCAGGCAAGACCCCTGCTTGCATTCTAAAAGATGTTTATTGTGGGGGTGTCAGGGTATCAGTGAGCAATCGAAGGGGTTTGAATGGGGTCAAGTGTGATAAAGGCTCTAAAAAAGGCCTGTAGTAAAACATAATGGGAAGAGGAAATTTACATCAGGAGAGGCCTCTCTGAGGTGATAATATTTGAACTGACGCTTAAACAATACAAAGAGGACTGGTGTGTTCCCACCTCATGGGCACAAAGTAAGGGTATATGGCACATGTTCTGGGTGTGGGACACAACTACAACAGGGGCCTTACCTAACAAATGCAAACATTGAAACCTAATTGTACCCTCATATTAATCTTAAAAAAAAATAAATGATACAAAGAACCCAGAACCTTTGGGAAGCCCTGGTTAGATCTTCCCAGGCAAAAAACCCAGTAGTGCAAAGGACCTAAGGAAGGACAAGTTCGGTTTATTTAGAGAACTGAAAGGAAAACTGTACGGCTGAGCAGAGTTAGCAAGGCAAGAAAGATAGGAGATGAAATCAGAGCAGGGCCACATTTTGTAGCTGCCTTGAGGTCAAGACAAGACATTCAGATTTTATGTCTACTATGCCATGTAATCATTAGAGGAGAGCGTCATGACCTAAATTAC
The DNA here is from genome assembly GCA_963574655.1 of Perodicticus potto. NCBI lineage: Eukaryota > Metazoa > Chordata > Mammalia > Primates > Lorisidae > Perodicticus > Perodicticus potto. Next base: position 33,592 of record CAUYRH010033359.1, on the reverse strand, counting down.
TGTTTTAAGAGGTACTCTGACTGCCGAATAGGATATAGAGGTGCAAGCAGGGAATTAGACACAAGTTGGGAGGACATTGTAGTCCTCATAGGAGATGATAGTGGCTTAGACAAGGAGATGAGAGAGGTGTATGGGTTTGGGATGTATTTTGGAGGTGGAGCAGACAGACTTACTAATGAAATAGATGTGGATGGTAAGTCAAGAAAAGAATTATGACTACCTAGATTTTTGGTTTGAGTGGCTGAATGGACAGTGAGACTGGAAAACATGGGAAGAAGAACTGGTTGTATGTGACTGGGGAGGTTAAGAGTTAAGAATTTTGTTTAGACCAGAAGTGTCAAGGAGGCATGAGGCTTTAAGAGTCTGGAGCACAGGGAAGAGGCTCTGTGGATGCCTAACTTTATGTTCCTTGTGCCAGGCAGGAGTAGGGCTCTGTCCTCCAGAGCTCACAGCAGGAGCACAATGCTTGGATGGGGACAACACTTCTTAGGAGATTAATGGATTGAACTGTTCTCCTACAAATGTAAATATGCCCCCAAAGTGATAACTCCTTGTGTACCAGTAGTCATTTTCCCTTAGTATGAACTTACATATTTATTTTATGACAGTGGTTTGAAGGCTGATGTTTAAAAAGCTATCAAAGAAAGACTTTAGCAGCACTGGGCTCCTTTGGGGAGATAAGCTGAGCCCTGTGCATCTGAAGAGGGGAAGGATGCTAAAGAGATGGCAGGAAAATGCTGCAAGAAATGCCACTGTGCCTGGAGCTATTGTAATTTCTTCATTTCCCGATGAAGTGCAGTTCCTTTCAAACGTATAATTGCTGCCATTTTTATTTTTTAAAAAAACGAAAACTAAAAACCCGACAACAAATGACTAATTTTATGTAACATTTCCAGTTGTTAATTATAGTGAGGTGTTCGATTGCATAGCTTTATTATGATGTTTTTATAATGGATAGAATTTCTACCCACAAAGAGATTTATAAAATGCTTTGCTTACCTGGGAACAGTTTTGTTTAATAATATAATTAAAACCTGACTAACTGGTCCTCTGTGAGCTAATGGTATATATCTCCATGTCATTTTTGATAAGTACTGAATGCTCACTCAGTGACAGGTGTTCTATTTAGTACTCAGTTCTGAGTTCCTTGGGGACAGCAACTGGGCTTTATCTTAAAGTCTCTCTGGGGCTGGCCAGATGGAGACTCAATGAAGTTTTGGATGAAAAAGATAGATTTAAAGCAAAGCCAATAACAACTAATAAAACTGTTCTTTGCACCAAAACTATTAAATAGATAAAAGAATCCCAAAGCATCCATGTTAGGCTTCTGGGTAACTCTCTTATCCATTGGACTTGACTTCTCTCTATGTGGTAAGTATGAATCTTCTTCCTCAATGTGATCATTGGTACATTGTTTTGGTTTTCCAAGTAGAATGAAATCTGATTCTGTGTCCCTGAGACCATAGAGGAGAAATTTAATCTGGGTGATGTTTTGAGGAGCATTCTTCTCCTTTTTAAGAACAGTTTTTAAATAAAAGTCAAATCATGACTCTCAAATAAATATGAAATAAACAATGTGAAAAACTGTGTGCAACACATTAATGAATGAGAAAATGGTAAGATGTGGATTCAAAATTATACGAAGGCTGCTGGAAAGTATCCAGCCATGTAATATGAAAAATAGAAACACGCAGGACATTAATCAACTGTGTTCAGGCCAGGGGCAGTGGCTCACATGTGTAATCTTCACCCTGGGAGGCCGAGGCAGGTGGATTGCTAGAACTCAGGAGTTCCAAGAACAGCCTTAGCAAGAGTGAGACCCTATCTCTGCTAAAAATAGAAAAACCAGCCAGGTATAGTGGCACACACCTGTAGTCCCAGCTACTTGGGAGGCTGAGGTAAGAGGATTGCTCAAGCCTAAGATTTTGTGATTGGTGTGAGGTATGATGCTATGGCACTCTACCCAGGGCAACAGAGTGATACTCTGTCACACACACACACACAAAAAAAAAAAAAAAGAAAAAAAGAAAGAAAGAAAAGAAAAGAAAAACAAACAAATATCCCCCCATCCCCACTAACTATCAATAGAGCTGAGTTTGAGAAGCCTTAGTTTAAAAGAAAGAGAAAAAGACAACTGCATTTTAAAAGTCACAAAATAATATATGATCCTTATGGAAACAATTGAAAATATAGATAACCTAAAAATAAAAATGTAAACCTCTTGAATTCCTAGGAAGGCACATTTTCTGCTGAGTTTTAACATTTGTTTTCCTTAAAGACATTAAGAACAAACTGAATACTTTCTCATTCTCAATAAAACTGAGAAGCAACGTATTTATTTCTGTTCATTTATAAACTTCAATGGATTGAAGCAAGTTGGCCCAAGTTTTTATGTGAAATTGGGAGGAAAAAGCAACGTTACAAATAAAGACTAAATCTCTTTCTTTCATGCCTGGACTAATTAGTATTTCTAGATATAGAAATGCCACTCAAATGCAGAGGAGACAGCCTTGTCAGAGTGCAAGAAACCCGAGCCTCCTCCCCTCCCAACGCCTGGCTGGAGTGTGGACACAGAGTGGCGGTAGACAACAGGGCTAAAGCTGGAGAAGGAGGCTATTTTTAAAATGGAAGGCTTCTAAAATAGTCAGATGTAAAATAATGACCTGCAAAAGAGAAGAAGCCCTTTTGTGGAGTTAAGCGCCAGAGACGATGCGGCACCAACCCGGGAGTGTCTCTGACAGACAGACAGTTTGGCCGGGTAGGGACACAGGAGCGTGGCGGCTTCTCGCGCACAGGGGTGTGGACTCCAGTCGGATCCCAGCCTGGCAGCAGATGAAAATTCTAGACGAGTGTGAGCTGATGAGTGTGGCTGCAGGGAGCAGCAAGCCCTTGTGAGCTCCCTCGCGCGCCGGAGTACCTCTGGGAGGCCGCAGTGCGGCGAGGGCCAGTCCCTCGCCCTCGCCCGGAGCCTGCGGCGCCCGGGGCTGCGGAGCGCGCGGCGCTGGGGCGGGTGGCAGGCGGCACGGAGATGAATCGGGTTTTTGTCTATGCCGAGGAGTGACAGAATTCGCTGAGTCTGGGACCACCTCTTAACTTTCCTAAACAGGAAGTTGCCTACTCTTGAAATCTAAATCTGGTCCCGAAACTTTAGAGCTGCTTTGGTCGGAGTGGGCTGTACCAGTGTAATTGGTTGGGAGTGGCTCTGGGCAGAAGCTGTCAGAAATTAATGGGAAGGGCCCTCTTTGCTGTTAAGGAGGAAGCACGATGGGAGGAGTCAGGGCTCCTTAGCAAGCTACTTCCCTCAGCGACAAAGCCTCTCAGGCCCGCCCGATCAGTGGAAAAAGCTGCAGAGAACGATCCAGATGTGGGTACATGAGCGCGTCCGCGCGGGAGGGGACTGGCTGGGGGCTGAAGAGGCTCAGGTAGAGCTAGAGCAATATCCTTGTAGAAGTTAGTAATTTAGGTGGCATCAGCATGGTTTGTAACCAGACACTCTATCTTCGTAATTTATCTAATGTATAATTTAAAAAGATTATTATGGCAAATTTTAAACAGAGTAGAAAGGATAACGTAAAAAAAATCTTTATCACTTAGTTTCCCCAATTTTAATAAATGGCTTATTTTGTTTCGGCTCTGCTCCTACCTATACAATCCCCCAGTAATTTTGAAGCAAATTCTAGACATCATATCTTTTTTTCTTTTTTTGAGACAGAGTCTCATTTGCTCGCTCCCGGGAAGCTCACTACAACCTCAAACTCTTGGGCTCAAGTGATCCTTCTGCCTCAGCCTCCTGAGTAGCTGGGACCATAGGCACCTGGAACAACAGCTATCTAGTTTTTAAAATCTTTTTTACTTTTTATTTTTTTAGAGATAGGGTTTTGCTCTTGCTCTGGCTGGCCTGGAACTCTTGAGCTCAAGCAATCCACCTGCCTCAGCCCTCCAGAGTGCTAGTATTACAGGTGTGAGCCAATGCACACAGCCTTAGACATCATATCACTTAATATGTCTCTCTCTCTCTCTCCATATATATTCATATATATAAAATTTGAATTTTAGGTATTCATATAATGCATAACTATGCTGAATGGCTGACACCGTTCATCTGAATTTACTGAGAAGAAAAAGTGTCATCTCCTTAGAAAAGGCTTCACCTGGCCCTTTCCTGGATGTGTTGAAGGCCCTTTGCCTGTGCTTCCTTATTACCCTGTGCATACCATAATAGTTGCCCCCCCAACATCCTGTAGAAGTTACATTTTCCTTGTTTGTGTCCTTCACTAGTGTGGCATTGACTTTCATGCTCGCAAATATCATGTGCTCCCTGCATTTCCCAGGGACCCTTGCAGTTAGGTTGAGGCCATGTGACTACTTCAGGCCAATAAAGTGAATAACGCTTCTGGCAGAGTCATTGAGAAACCAGTGTGCCACTTCCACACTTGTTCTTACCTGGAAGCCAGGTGTGGAGACAATGGTATTTTAATACGAGGTAGCATGAAACTCTGTCACCAGATGGACAAGAGACTTACTGGCCTACATTGATCTTGTGTGAGTGAGAAAGAAATTTTTGTTGTACTAAGTGACTGGGATCTCGGGGTGTATTTGTTCCTTCACTAGAGATGGCATGTCCTCCTGAAGACAAACGAGACTGCAACTTCCTCAGGTTACAAGCTTATTTTCCATCACTATATCCTTAATACCTCATGATCGTACTTGGCACATAGTCGGTTTCAGGACTCGTTTGGAAGGAAGAAAGAAAAGAAAAAGAATGAATGAAGGAAGGAAGAAGAACAAAAAGAAAGGAGAGCAAGTAGGCTTGTGCTGGGGCCTCAAGATTTAATATATGGGTTCAAATTTCTGACCTTTGGGAATGGCATTAAAAACAAACAAACTCGGAGAGTTTTCTTTAGATGTTTCCTGAAACCCTATCCTAAGAAGCATATCTTACCTTATTGCCCAGTTTATATCAGTAAGCAAAGCTGACATCTCCAAACAAGTGTGTCACCAGTGCTACGTTCCTAGATGTGGGAACTTGACTTGTATCCTCTCCTGCCCTTTGACACACCCTCTTCCAGCCCTTCCTTTGACCCTCTTGCACCCAGGTTCACTGTGCACCTACTCTGTGCCAGGCCCTATTTTCTGGTATTGTGGACACTGTAGTCAACAAGAATGGGCATGACCCTTGTCCTCAGGTGAACAGCCAAGATAGAAGACGGTTTCAGTACAGTGGGTACACAGGGAACAGCAGTTAACATCTTAAAATCTACTTCAGCTGTTACCTAGCTAGGTTTGGGATGAGGAGAGGGTTTAAATTTTTAAAAAAGTGCAGGGGACTTTGCAAAATCAGGCATCTCACATTTGGTTTTAGCCTGACTCCAGTAGGTGTGATGAGTCTAACCACTGAGGACCCTCAGCCCAGATTGGGCCTCAAATAGTCTGACACCAGGCTGGACTCCATCCAATGGAGTTGCACTTTTCCCTCCTATGTGGGTCCATTCCCTGCGGCTAAATTTTGGAACTTGAACTTAGTTATGCTGTTCTTTAAAAGAAACTACCTCCTGATTAGCCTTGGCAAAAACAGGAACATTGTTTAAAGAATCCTCTTTTGTACTTTGCCCATGTTTGGGAGAAAAGACTTGTTAGGTTGAGGGATGTGGGAGAATTCTAGGGAAATTCCTGCCTTCTCCTTCTCTGCTTCCCTCAAGTGAATTCAGTGGTGCTGTAAAGAAGACCAGCTCTGTTCTCTGAGAGAGAATTTTCAGAAGCAGAGATATCTTCTATTAAAATGCCTATGACAGGACCAGGTGTGGTGGCTCATACCTGTAATACTAGTAGTCTGAGAGGCCGAGAAGGTGGATTGCTTGATTTCACAAGTTTGAGACGAGCCTGAGCAAGAATGAGACCCCATGTTTAACAATAGCTGGGCGTCGTGGTGGATGCATGTAGTCCCAGCTTCTCAGGAGGCTGAGGCAAGAGGATCGCTTGAGCTATGACGCGCCAAGGCACTCTACTGAGGGTGACAAAGTGAGACTCTATCTCAAACAAACAAACAAAAACAGCCTATGACTTGTGATGGTGATTCCCTCATTGCCCAGCAAGAGTGATGGGAAAGGAAAGAGCATGAGACAGACTTTTTCTCTTTTTAAAAGTAGGTTTTTCTGAGCTATTTATTTTTTACAGTATAGAATAAGAATTACAGATTTGCTTTCTATTTCTTTTCTGTCTCTCTCTCTTTCTTTCACTTATTTTTGGGGTAGAGTCTTACTCTGTAGCCCTGGATTGAGTGCCGTGGCATCATGACTTACAGCAATGTCAAACTCTTGGGCTCAAGAGATCCTCTTGCCTCAGCCCCACAAGTAGCCGGGACTATAGGCACCAGTCACTACACCTAGTTAGTTTTTCTATTTTTAGTAGAGACAGGGTTTTGCTCATGCTCAGGTTGGTCTCTAACTCCTGAGCTCAAGCAATCTACATGCTTTAGCCTTCAGAGAGTTAGGATTATAGGTGTGAGCCACTGCGCCTGGCCACAGATTTGCTTTCTAGATGAGAAGCAAAAGTAATGTTTTTATAGTCATAAATTTTTAATGTCAACACATCCTTATCTAAAAAGCATAGTATTATAGAATCTATTCTGCAGAAATAAGGTGTCTTAGCACATAAGGATAGATATATGAAAAATAGCAAAAAGTTGAAAACATGATATCTATGTTTATTGATATAGGACTTTTGAATAAATTATGAATCATCCAGGCAATGGAATATTATGCAACTTTTAAGAAAATTCTGTTCAATCTGACCAGAAAGATATTCATGACATATTGTTACAAGAAATTTATTTTTTGCAAGGTACCTTGTCTGATATAATTCTATCATTTTTAAAGAGACATATCCCACATATGTGGATATATGTTTGTGTGAAAGAAAGGATAAAAGGATACATACCAGGCTATTAACTTGGTTTTCTCTTGTGGTTGTGGTAGGAATATAGCTGGGAGGAAGAGTCTATTTATTTTTCTGCAAACCACTTTTGTATTGATTGATTTGTTTCAATGAACATGTTGCAGCAAAAAATAATCACAGAAAAGTTTAAGTTAAAATTAGACTATAAGCATGAATATATAGGTTGAGATAGAAATGCACATTAATCTTCTCCTTGCTTGTAAATTATTACTGGAAAGCGATTTTTATTCTAATAGCTTTTGGATGTCAAGTTGGCAAGTTCAAATCTGTAGTGGACACTTTGGGTGATAGATCAATCCATGCAAAGTTTGAAGGCTTTAATTTGTAGAGAAGGAGAAACAGCTGCCAAGGGATATGATGGGGCATTTAGAGTTAGGGCATACATCACAACAGGGGTGAACTGATGAGTAGGATTGTGGCCAGCGTGAATACATGAGAGTTGTCACTGCCCGTAAAAGCCAAAGCTAAGGCTAATCATGCTGCTTTTATGAGAAAGAAAAACAAGAGAAAACCTGTCTGATTGGTTCCAAAACACAGTGGAGGAGTTGATGGACTTACAGACACGGTTTCTGAAACCATAGCGTTTATTGTGAGCGACACAGCAAGAAACAGACTTGGAGAAGACTGTGGAAGAGGCTTGGTGAGAGGTGGCACCCTGGATATCCACCATGAGGGGATCCAGAGAGACCATGGAAACCAAACCTTTACTCTGAAGTGCAGCATTCAATGCCCCATCTTCACTTCACTCTCTCTATGATCCTTGTCTTACGGTGACAAGAAGCAGAAGCCCATTCAAACCATGTCAGGTAAAAAGAGGATTCATTATAAAACACAGGACAATCACAGAACACCTCGTTGTAAGTACACCTGGGCCTCCCAGGTGCTGAAAAATTGTTGGACACCTACTCCCTACGTCTCTCATTCTTTCTCTATGCGGATCACTCAGCCCTTTCTCATGTTTGCTTCTGCTTGTCTTTCTTTGGTGATTTCTTTCTTCACCTATCTTGGTTTGTGCACGTAACTGACTCCCCACGTTTCAATTCGGTGGTCCTTGCCAGCATCTCTAGGCGGCATATAGTCTCTGTATCGATCAACGCAGATCAGGAGATGAAGCCCTCGATTGGCTAATGGTCAGCCAATGAGGTGGCTGGTTCCGAGGTAGGCACCCACTCGTCACGTGGTCTATTCTGTCCTTGGCAGAGGCAGTGGGATCCCGCAGAGTTTCTGAGCCGGTTCCCGAGCAGGTAGACAATTGTCCAACATGGCTGGTATTTCTCATGCCTCTTTTCCCTTATACCTGCTTTTACTTCTTTTATGTTGGGACCCCTGGTTATCCCCAAACACTGAATTTGCTCTCAATGCCTCTTTACTCTTGCTCAAGGTGTTCCCATAGCCTGGAATATTCTTCCTGTATTCTTTGCCCATGAAGTTTTTTCATACTTTCACGAATAGTTAAAATATTATTTCCAGTTTGTGACACTCCCTAATATCTTGATTCAGAATTAATGATTTCTTCCCTGGGGGCTACCAGAACTTGTATTTATATTTTATACCCCCTATTTTTGTGTGTCTGCATATGTTTACTTCTCTGTAGTGCTCATCTGTGTGCACCAAACTTCCCAACTTCCCCAGCCCTGGTGGCAGGTACTCCTAAGTGTTTCTTGAACTCAGGGGCCCTAGTGCTCATTGTATTATCAATGTCTGGATTTACCCTGCCCCAATTTGCATCATTAATGCAACGGAAAAGATTTCACTGATCTCTATTGAATTCAGAGATGTCAACTCGCTTATCTGAAATGATTTTTCCTTGTTAAAGTATAAGAAAATACAGGGACAACCGTGTATTCACGCCATTTTTCTTTTTCAGAGAAAAGGAAAAATACAAAGGATAAAGAGGACTTTTTTATGATTCTCAATAAATTAGAATTATTTAAAAAATAGCATCCTGATGCCAATGAGGGGTCCTAGGGTTAGGTCTGCATCAGTTGCTCAGCATTTCATTTGGGCAATGTGAACAACAGTAATTTACTTTTCAGCATGTGTAGTCATTTTTTCTTTGTTTGTTTTGATCTTCTTGAGTGACTGGGAATGCCAAGTCCCTGAAGCTGAGCCCTGACATTGTCCTCAGTGCATGCCATCATCCGTGACTCTCATCAGGGAGTCCTACCTTCAAAATGCCTAGAGGATTGACCCTCTCTTGTCCCTTCCACTATGGTCACCTAATCACCTCTTACCCTAATTGCTGCAAAGGCTTCCTGCCCTGTCTCTAGGTGACCACTCTGTTCATCCTCACACAGCAACAAGAGACCTTTTAAAACATCTGTCAAGTCTTGCCACTCCTTTGCTCACAATCCCATTTCACTAGAATAAAATCCATGTCTTTATCTCGGCTGGAGCCCCTCTAGACCTCTCCACACCCTCCTTAACCCTTACCACCTGACCTCAACCCCCACTACTCTCTGCCTTACTCTCCTCCAGACCTCTGTGTCTCCTGTGTCCTGAACACTGGATTTCCCTTCAAAGACTACTGTGCCAAAATACCCCAGATGAGGTAGCTGAAAACAACAAAAATAGATTCTCTCCCATTCTGGAAGCCAGACATCAGAAATTCTTCCTTGCCTCCTCCAGCTTCTAGTGGCCCCGTCGTTTCTTAGCTGAGGCAGCAAGCATCACTCCGTTCTCTGCTGCAGTCTCCACGTGGCCTCATTCCTCTGTGGCTGTGTGTGTGTGTCCTGCATCTTCACATGGCATTCTCCCTGTGTCTGTGTCCATGGTGGTCCCTTCTTCTTAGAAGGGCGCCAGTCATTAGATTGAGGCCCACTCTACTGGCCTCATCTTAACTTGATCACATCTGCAAAGACTCTATTTCTAAATAAGGTCATGTTCGCAGGTGCTGGGGGCTAAGACCTCAATATATCTTTTTGGGGGGAGAGGAGGACACAATCTTCTCCTCAGGTATCCACATGGCTTGCTCTGTCACCTTCTTTAGGACTTTGCCAAAATGTATCTTCTCACAAGGTTATGTTCTCTATGGAGTCTATTCCCATCTCCTTACTCCTCTGCACCATCTTTTAATCCCTCTTAAACTGCTTCTTTTTTCCTTGTTTAAAGCACATATTGGCTCGGTGCCTGTGGCTCAACGGGCTAAGGCGCTAGCCACTTACACCTGAGCTGGCGGGTTCGAATCCAGCCCGGGCCCGCCAAACAACAATGACAGCAGCAACCAAAAAAAAAAAAAAAAAAATGGCCGGGCCTTGTGGCGGGCGCCTGTAGTCCCAGCTACTTGGGAGGCAGAGGCAAGAGACTCGCTTGAGCCCAGGAGGTGGAGGTTGCTGTGAGCTGTGATGCCACCGCACTCTATCCAGGGTGACAGCTTGAGGCTCTGTCTCAAAAAAATAAATAAATAAATAAAACACATATTATTTCCCAACATGGTGGATACATTGCCTATTTATTATGCTTGTATTTATAAATAATGTCTGTATTTATAAATACAGGTATAATATATGGCCAAAACCAGGTAATGCATTTTTATCATGCCTGTATTTAACTGTCTGTCTGAACTCCTAATATTGAGGAATGGAGTAAATTTTCAGCTGTCATTCATGAATACAACCATTTCCTACCACACTGCCTGGCACACAGACACTCAATACTTTATAGAATTAATTTATTGATTTTTTATTTTTTTCTTTTCTTTATTTATTTTTTATTTTTTTCAAAGGGCAAGGTAAATCTGTATTGTTTGACAGCCCACTATTTTCTAGCAGTATTGTCTGTTAAAAAAAAAAAAGAAAGAAAGTTAAATTCTAGGCTGATGCCATATGCTTAATCACATATGGCATTTGATTAAGACTTACGTAAATCTTTTCTTAGGCCATATTTCCATGCACTTATTATTTTTTCTGGGTGCTTTAAGAAATGGTGACCCATGTAGTTACATTTCTCAATCCTAGAGTTAGAACAAAGTATATAATAGTCTTGGGATGTGGTTTCAATTAGCATAGCAGACCTCATACATACTTTCTTCCTGGCATCCAGATTAAAGAAGCTGTTTTCACTTTCTAGCCCAGTTTTCTCTTTTTTTCCCCTAAAAACATCTATGGTATCCACAATATCTTGGTAGGTTAAAAAAACAAGCCATCAAACAGAGTCTACATTATTATTCCATTTTTGTAGATTAAAAAACAATGTGGATGTATATTACATATGTTTTTTGTGAAAAGGCAGGAGTCTGGAAATGTACAAATCAAATATGGTGTGGAGAAAGACTTTATTTTTATATTGCTTGGAATTTTAATGCACAGGTATTACTTTGGTAATCAAAGATTAAGATGCAAGTAAAAACTAAAAACGTCTTCCTTGAGAGAGTGAGTTTTCCATGGCGCAAGGAATGAAAGCTCTTGGACACTGAAAGCAGTGTGCTCTGATGTGAGGAACCTGAAGAAGAAAGTTTGTGCTTTTCTATTTACTGTCCTGGAAACTAATCCTTAATCCAAACACAGATTTCAGACTTGTTTTTAAAATGAGTAGAGAAAGCCTGGAAGAACATCCGAATACAGAAGCAAAACATCACCACATGGTGGGACTGCAGGTGATTTTTGTTGTGTATTTTGTTTTTATTTTTGCTCTTTATTATATTAAAAGCATGCATCTGGGTGCATGTTGTTGACCAAGGACAGGAATTTCTTTGTCCTGTGTCCGTACTCTCCAGGCCCAGAGAGGCCCCTGCCTGTGTGGCCATCCCCCAGGACAGGCTGCAGACTAACCTCAGAGTGTTTAGAGGTCTGAAGTTCTGCAATCTCAGGACCGAGGAAGATCTTCCTAACACAGAGAGGAAGGAGCTAAACTGCGGGGTTACCCCCTAACCCCTACCTCCATTGGCTTCATAAATTCTTCCCAAAGAGCTCTGGAGAAGGAAGTCAGGTGCGAAGGCCTGGCTGAGGTGACTCTTCAATCAGCAGGACCCAGACACAAGAAGCATCTGTTGTTCAGTCTTTCCAATTCCACATGGGCAGTATGGTTGGCAAGCTGGTTAGTTGCCAGAGTCTTTAGCCTAGTGCTTTTGGCAGGATGAACTCTGGGTTTGATATTGAGATTGCAGCTTCCCTGGCCCCACCTACAGTCTAATTCAGCAGTTCACACTGTGGGCCTGGGAATATGAATTTTCCAACACACTTCTCTGACACCGGTAATATTCTAGTACTAACTATCTTGAGTTAGCATCAGACTCTACACGTTTAAGGACTCAGTCCCAGAAGACTGCCTTCACTTCAGATGGCAGTAACAAGTCTCAGCTTCCCAGGCCACCGAAACTTGGCTAACTTGGCTACACATTCAAAGATTCCTGTGGCCCCAACACCCTCGGGTTTGGTGATTTACTACAATGACTCAAAGACGTCAGGAAAGCCCTTTAGTTACAATTACTGCTTTTTTATAAAATTAATTAATATTTTTGAGACAGAGTCTCACTTTGCCACCCTGGGTAGAGTGCTGTGGTGTCACAGCTCACGGCAACCTCAAACTCTTGGGCTCAAGCAATTCTCTTGCCTGAGCCTCACAAGTAGCTGGGACTACAGGTGCCCACCACAACGCCCAGTTGTTTTTAGAGATGGGGTCTTGCTCTTGCTCAGGCTGGTCTTGAACTCCTGAGCTCAAGCAATCTACCCACCTCAGCTTCCCTGAGTGCTAGGATTACAGGTGTGAGCCACTGTGCCCGGCCTTTATTATAAAATTTAAAATTCAGCAACAGCCAAATAGAAGAGATCTAAAGGGCAAGGTGAGGGGTTGGGGGGCACAGAGTTCCATGTCCTCTCTGGGTGCACCTCCTTCCAAGCACATGAATGTGTTCATCAACCCGAAAGCTCCCTGAACTTTGCTTTTAAGAGTTTTTATTGAGTTTTTATTACATAGGCATGATCAATTAAATCATTGGCCCTTGGTGGTTGAACTTAATTTCTAGCCCTTCTCCTCTTCCTGGAAGTTGAGAATTGGGGCTAAAAGCCCCAATCCTCTAATCTAGTGTTTTCAACTTACTTTTTCTTTTCTTTTCTTTCTTTCTTTTCTTTCTTTTTTTTTTTTTTAATCTCACAGCACACTTGAAGTTTTAGTTAAACTTCCACGGCACACTTAAATTATGTTGACCAAAAAAAAGATTAAAAAAAAAAAAGAATATATTCACTGTGCTTTGAACTTCTTTTGAAAATAATTTAATTAATGATCTTTAAAAGTTTTCAGTAGCCATTAAAAATCACTGCTCTAATCTCAGGCTTGGTTATAAGTTGTGGCCAGAACTTGCCTGAGAAAGAAGGGCACAGTATCTCCAGTCTATTTAGGCTACCATTACAAAATGCCTTGGGCTGTGTAATATATAAGTAATAGAAATTTATTTGTATAATTCAGCGGGCTGGGGAGTCCAAGATGAATGTGCCAACAGATTCAGTGGCCGGTGGGGGTGGTGCTGCTCTCTGCCTCCAACAAGGTGCCTCGTTGTTGCACCCTCCAGCGGGGACTAAAGTTAATTTCTCACATGGCAAAGGCAAAAGGGCTGAGACCCTAGCTAGTTTCCTTGAGCTTTTTCATAAGGGTACCCATCCTATTCTTAAGGGTGGAGCCTTCATGACTTAATCACCTCCAAAAGGCCCTCCCAACTTAATACTATCACATTGAATTTCGAGTTTCAACAGATGAAGCTTGGGGAGCCACATTCAAGACTTAGCACCCACCAAGAGTTACCTTATTAGCATAAACTTAAGTATGGTTTGAAGGGACCTCCTTATGTATCACAAAAAATATGCACTCTACCGAGGGTGACAAAGTGAAACTCTGTCTCTAAAAAAAAAAAAGAAAAAAACCCCACAAAATATACTTGAATCACTTAGGAAATACAAGAGTGTTAAGAGAACTGAGGACAAAGACTAAATATATACTTTTAGTGTACCACAACCCCCAGGTGATTCTGATGCACATCATTGGCACCATCTGCACCATTTTGGTGAGCAAAGAATTTTATTTTTGATGTAGGCTGTTCCCTGCACTATAATGTTCTTCCCTTCTCTTCCCTCCAATAAAGTCCTCCAAGAGACAGGTATTCTCCCATCACCTTTCTCCCAAACCCCCTCTTCTTGGTGTCCTACAGAATAGTACTCATTTGTAAAATTCTCTGACTCCTTACGTAATGGTTGTGATCATCCTTAACTCTTCTGTGTGCCTGCTTGTCTCTTCTCCCCAGTTGAGTAAGGACCCTGCTTTGTATTTCTTTAATGGATCCTGATGCAAGATTTAGTATACTGTACAGCATGTATTCAAAGGAAGATCTCAGTAAATGGTTAATAAGAATAAGTGATGGTAGGAATGCAGGGCCTAATATAGGAAGAAGTCACAGGTGGCTCGTGTATAATTTAGACATAAATTCTTGCCAACCACCTGAATGAATCCAGCGCTGAGACCAAATTCCTTACTAAATGTCTAAGTAGAGATTTTGCTTCAGAGGGACCGTGGTTAACTACCAGGCAACCAACTTTGTATAGTCAAATGAGCAGTAGACTTGAAAACAGGGGAGCTCCATGCACAGCCTGGTTCTTTCTACCCGAGAGGCCTTGGAACAACATGCCCACTGTCTTAGGGTAAGTTGTTTGCTTAATGGTTTCATGCACTAGCCATTTAACCACCTTTCCTTGAGAATCTACCAGATGTCAAGTGCTGTAACCAAAATTGGGCAGTCTTTTAACCGAAATTTCACAAAAGAATCAATTTTTTAAATTAATTAAATATTTTGTAACTAAAACACTAGCAGGGGAAATTGCCTCAGGAAACATGAAAATGCATAGAAGCATTTGGAGTGACTTTTCTGGCAAAAAATTACAATGCAAATACAAAAGACTTCCCGTGTGGCTTAGTGAAACAATACCTTAGAAGTTTAGTTAAAGCAACCTGTCCTCTGTGCTTCATACGTTATCTCACTTAATTAGCACAGCACCTCCTTAAAGCAAATAATCATCTTTCCAATTTGTAATTTTAGAGATGAAAATGATCATATGGCTGTGTTCTTCTTGGCAATTGCATCTTCCAGTCTCCAGAACTTCTCCCCAGGATTCTTGACCTCTGAACTCTAGGACACAGTTATGATTATTAATCTTGCCTGGCATCTGAGACATCCCGAGTCCATCAAGGGGAGATCAAGCTTAGATGAAATTTTAGAGTTGGAAGGAACTTGCGAGATGGTCTAATTCACCTGCATTCAAATGAGGACTCAGAACCAAGATCCCAATTTGGCAATGGCATAGATATTTCCAAAATACCTCTTTTCCCTCACTCTAGGCCTCTCTTACTTTGGCTTCACCTGGCCGTGGGGTGGGCAGTCACAAAGGCAACATTCATGGCCGGGAGAGTGCTGTCAGATCCATGACATTTGTAAAGGCTGAAAGCCCTGGTGTCCACTTGGACACTAAGGACTAGGGCAATCAAACATGGTCCCCGCCTCCTGTCTTCATGTGACTCTGACACCCAAAGTTGTTTCCTAACTGATTTTTCCATTTCTAGATCAGACTAACCCACATAAAAAAACCTGTGCACACTGCAAGGCAGGAAGGGGAGTGGAAAATGTCAATGCATTTGTCAGAAGAAACTCTTGAATGCTCAAGAGTTAACTTAACTGGATATAAGTTATAAAGTTCCCAGTGAAAACTAAGGGTTTCTCTTCAACTCTACCAGCTGGTAGGGTTAGAAGAGCAGAGCTGAAAAAAGTGCTGGGGCTAACCTACTGCTTGGGTAAACAAAATAAAGACAGTGTTTAGCTCCCACTTTTAAATATATAAGCATTTGTTATTACGTTAAAAAAACAAATCCGGTGGGAAGTGTAGTTACACAGGGCTAGTTCGGATAGATCGAACCACTTCCCCCCACTCCCAGGATAAGACCAGCCAACAACAACAAGAATCCTACAGCAGGAATGCATTCTGGATTTCTAATCTGAATATTTACTCATGATGACGTGTGTGTGTGTGTTTTTTTCACAGTGTTCCCATCCCCATAAACATACATTTAAAATCAAGGCCTTAAATCCCTTAAGTAAAACCTGTTTCATGAGTCACACTCCTCATCCAATTCAAGCTTACTGGCTTGAAGAAAAAACAATGGCAAACTATAATCTGAGTTCACAAGTGAAGCCCTCAACCCCAGTTGACTCACCAAAGCCTGATTTTAAGAACAACAAAATGTGTCCTTTTGTGTGTGGGCTCTCACGGGGGAGACTGGATAAATGCAAATGTTTATTCCACTTCGGCTTTGGAAGTAATCAAGTGACCTGTGTGTTGTGTTAGCAGCAGATTCATCCATCAGATTAAGTTTGATGTAATCTAATGTTAGAAATCGTTTTGCCTTCCCAGGGGCAGGAGGCTGGACGAAAGGGGCAACAGGAGAAAACATCATGGCACTGTGAGGACTGAGTGTCTGCTTCCTAGTAGGACCATCAGGATTCTGAAAAGCATGGTTTTTGTGTTGAACTGAATTTTGCCTCAGGCTTGTCCTGTTGCTAAGAAATAAAGAGATTCTCTATCTGTAACAGGCACCAGAGAAATATAAACTGTACATTTGCTTCAGGGCTTTTCCTCAACTATCTGTGCCTGGACAAACACAAAACTGCATTTTTTGGATCCCTGCCCATTTGGAGTGGGGAAGCATCCTGCTCCATTGGCAAGACATCAACCGGAGTCTACAGGAGAATGAACAAAAAGAATGGCCTCTTATCCACGTCTGGAGAAAAACTGTGCACAGGATTTGAGGTCTGCTGCACACCACCGAGAGAACGCCTCGTCATTAAGGGTAAGAGAGCTTTCCCTGCCCTTCTCATGGTGTTACCTCCACAGTCCAAGTGTCATCCACCCTTTAGAAATCAACTGAAGCCTTGGCTAACAGCCAACAAGAACATAGACAAACAGATCCTCATTTTTGACCAAAATGGTGGAACTTTTAAAAGAAACCTGATTTCATTACAATCTGATACTGAGAGGTCTCCCACCACTGAATGGGCGTGTCTGGGTGCTCAGTGAAGTGAGGGGTTGCCAGACTTCCAAAATCTTCAGAGCATGGCAGGAGAGGCAGGAAGTCTTCAGAGCATGGCAGGAGAGGTAGGCTGCTGGGGTGAAGCACTAGGGGCCATGGAGGGGGCTTGGCAAGCACAGGCGGGTCCAGCCACATGCACTCAAATTCAATTCAAACCAAATAGCAGCAGCAATGAATTATTCTAACCATTCTGTATGTGGCCCCCACTGAGAATTCAGACAAATTTAGGTCATGTTAGTGGTAGACAGAGCAAATCTGGTCACTGGAGGATTCCCACATATTATGTCTTCAGACTTTACCGTGTTCTGCCCTCACCAGTCATCAACCAGCCGCAGTGGCTGCTCAATGCCGGGTGGTAAAATAGAACTGACGGCCAGTCCAACTCCAGGGCCCTCGCATGTACAACACGCCAGGCCTTGTACTATATGCCAGGATTTGTGCAATCTTCTCAAGAAGTGTGTCAAGTTGGGACTTTTACTAACCCGACCTTATAGATGAGCAAGTTTTCTTACCAAAGATCAGGAAGGGGAGGTGATCCGTTCAAGGTCACGCAGCCAGTGCCTAGGACGACTGCAACTTCACTCCAACCGAGGGGTTCCAGGCCTTGTCTTCTAAACCAGAAGGGTGGGCATGAGTTTCCTGTTCCTCGTGTCATTCACAGAATGTAAGATGATGTTCCCAGCTTAGCCCTTACTGAGTATTTCTGGCATTGAAGGGGTGGCTCCATAGCCAGACTTCCTGAGAGCACCATCTGATGTTCTTCTAAGAAGGAAAGGCTGAGCTGTTGTAGTATTTTATAGCCACTGGAGTGGGTCCTTGAAGGCAGGATCCAGGCAGGTAGCAGTTGCTTAATAAATACTGGTCAAATTATAGAACTGTTTTTCCATCACATGAAAGCTCCCAAGTCCTTCAAATTCCACCCCTGGAAATGGGGGTCATTGCTCGTCTTCCACAGTGAAGTGGAAGTACTTGAAGGTGGTCATGCCTGAGTACGTTGGCAGAGAAGAGAGGTGCCTTCCCCAGGCTGGACTGCTAAAGCCACACTGACCCAGAAGCTGACTTCACCTAAGCACTCACTTTGAAGCTGGGGGAAGAACTGGGGCAGAGATGATGAAGGTCCTGAAAATCCAAGATTATCCCTCCCCTTTCTCAAAGCCCAGAGGAAGAGAACTATGGGCTCTCTTGACCTCAGAGGCGTGGCCGAATTGAATGAATTCTGAATAATCTAAAAATGAGAACAAGCACAAAAATGTGGGAAACAGAAAGTGCGTTTCCAGGCACCTTCTGCAGTCTCCTCTTGGCAGGTCATAGGAGGTCGGTGGAAACAAACACCAAGTGGACCTTTCTTTTAAAACTTTCAGAAATATTTACTTACTTTAGCAGGCAAAACCCTTGGTACCTGTCAATATTTTAACCAAGATGTCACAAAAAGAATCCAGTGTTTAAATTAATGAAATATTTTGTAACTAAAACACTAGCAGGGGAAATTGCTTCGGGGAAACAAGAAAATGCAAAGGAGCATTTGCAGTGACTTCTCTGGCAAAAAAAACAAAACAAAAAACCCCAATACAAATGCAAAAGACTTCCTATGTTGTTTCCTGAAGCTGTATCTTAGAAATTTACTTAAAGCAGCCTGTTAGAACAAAGTAAGTTTCTCCCGTAGTTATAAATGGCTAAAGAAGCTTTCCTGGGAGTGAAGGCATTTCAGATAAGAGCCAGAATTATCTAGGGCAGGACTGGACATAACCCCAATCCCTACAGAAAGATTCCAGGACAATGTAATGACAAAGGTGATTGCTTACACGGACATGGGCAGGTGGAAGAGACTAAAGTTTCAATAATGCAGGTGTTAGTGCTTTGTTTGCCCGTAGTGTGGTCTGGGTGACAAACACGGTTTTTCATAACTGGTGGATCTGTGTGTCTAAGTCTTCTTTTTCTGCTGTTTGCACAGTGCATGACAAAGTGTCACGTCTTCCCTAGCATTGCTTGTCCCCTGTGCTGACTCATCATGAAGATTCAGTTTGGTTGACTCTGACCCCATCCTGATTCCTTGGCTTTGGAATGCCATTAGGCAAGCACTACACTGTGGGGGAAATCCCCACCCTGGTTTAGCCCCCACCATCTCTGTCCTAGATTATTGCAACAGCTTAGCTTTGCCTGCTACACGCTTTTCTTATGACTAAGAAAGATTGCATCACCCCTATGCTTTTGACCTAGCAGAGGCTTCCCACTAAGAGTAAAAGCCAAAGCCCTCCCAACAGCCCTGTGTAATGTACCCTCCCACCCCTCCACACACTGACCTAGTGTCCTACCACGCACCCAGACCCAGCTTCCTCCACTCCAGCCACACTGCCTTCCTGGCTGTGTCTGGAGCTCACCAGGCTTCTTCCTCTATATCCACAAGGATTGTTCCCTCACCTTCTTAAGTATTTGCTGAAACGTCATCTTTTCTGATTATTCCATTTAATACTACACTGTCCCATTCCTCCCCTGCTTCCCCATTATTTTTTAATTTTTTAAATTTTATGTAGAGATGGGGTCTCAATATATTGCTCAGGCTGGTCTTGAACTCTTGGCCTCCAACAGTCCTTCCACATCGGCCTTCCAAACCACTGGGATTATAGGTGTGAACCACCATGCCCAGCCCCTGATTGCTCTTACGCCCTCCTTTATTTTGTATTTTTTCCAAGACAATAATTACTCTCCAATATATTACATAAGTTTTGTGTTATATTTTTTGTTTCTTTTCCCTAGAGATGTCTATTCTATGAGGGCAGGGATCTTTGTTGTATTCACCATGTCCTGAGTCCCTACCCCAGTGCCTAGAATATAGTAGGTATTCAAAGAGTATTTGTTGAATGAATGAATTAAATAACAAACAGACATATAAATCCACCACACAAGTCACGATACTGATTACGTTTCCTAAGAACCAGAATTATTGCTGGCCCTGTATTTTGCAACTGGTGGTCACAGATTCTGACATCAAGATACTGAGGATGGTGCTGAGCTGAAGCTGCATCAAGGAAGCGAATAATACAAACGTGTTCTGTAACTCTGCATGTCTTGGACTGACCTTCACGTTTCCATTGGTTTATACTCCCCATCTTATTTCCCAGTATCGGGTCTTCATTATTGGCAGAGTTTCTTCTCCCTTAGCCTGAAATCTCCTTGTTTTGCTTTTTCCTTTTTGCCCTTATTTGCCTTTTCCTCTTTCCCCTTACTTCTTGTGCCAATTCAACCCTAGGGTTTTCTTCCTTTCTCATTTTCTGGTCTTTCCAAATGGAGCCCAAATTGTCCCTCAGGCCCCACCCTCTCCTGCCTGCTCCTGCAAGCTCATTGAGCTTATCTCTTGAGGCAGGAATTAGCACTGTGGATTGGAACCAGCAGCACATTTTTGTGTCTCTTTCAAGGACCTTCTGAGAAGGAACATTGGCCCTGTAATTATTGACCTTTGCTAAGCCTTTTTCCTCATTTCTGTTTTCCCAGCTTCAGCCTGAACTTGTAAAACAGCCCTAATTAGCGCAAAGGTAGAGGAGAGGGTTTCATTCATTCATTCATTCATTCATTCAGCTAACACTTATGGACCATAAATGAAATGCTCGGTATAGAACCAGGCCTATATCGTTTCTTCCCCACAGGAGTTCCCATCTTCTGGAGATGACATTGAAATACACACTGAGTTACAACACTGCACTGTTTGTGAAAGGCAGTCGTCACCTGGTTTTGGGTGCTGGCACTGCCAATAACTGTGTATGTGACCTTGGGAAGACTGCTTAACCTCTCAGAGACTCAATTTTCTCATCTATAAAATGAATGGAGAACCCACATTTTGCAGAGTTGATGTTTTCTATTTTCCTTTATTTTCTATTGCTCATGGGCACTCACTCTGCTGGGTAGCCAACAGGTAGGGTGGACAGATGGAGGGCCAGGCTCTTCAGCTTGCCATTGACGGGCTCTTCCTTCTGGCTTTCAGGTCTCGGTGTGAAGTAGCTGTCCCTGGGGTAAATGCTGAGTTTTCCAGAGTCTCTTCCTTTGTCCTTCTCTCCAGGTGGTGTCTAGAGCTGGTGCAGTGGTTTTGCCTCCCAGGGGACATTTAGCAATGTCTACAGACATTTTTGATGATCACTCCTGGAGTTCGGGGCTAAAGATCCTACACTGCCCAGGCAGCCTCTCCTACGCAGAATTACCCGGCCGGAATGGCTACAGTGCCGAGGTGCGGGGGCCTGGGTCCGGGGGGCAGGGTGAGAGAACTCATGCAGGGTCAGTGTGATCTCTCTCTGCTCAACCCTGACCCGCTGTTCTCCTCAGTCTCCACTGACACCCTTGCTGGCAAAGCAGACGTCTGAATTTCAACTCCGATCTCCAACTGACCTCTTGGGTAGCTACAGAGGAGCCAATGGAGGTGTATGGATGTTAGCTTAGGACCCTCCCCTGGCTGCTATTTTACTCTGCTGGGCCTGCCCTACACTGGCACAAAGACGTCCAGGAATGGGGGCACCTCCTGCAGTTTCCAGTGAAGAGTGGGGTTATCAAGACCCCTGGCCTTCCCGCCTTCCTCTAGTCTAGCCGAAGCCCAGTGCCACCCAGTGCCAAGATTCCTCTGGGTCTGCTTGTCTGCTCTTCCTCCGCGGGCCCCATCCTCTCCTCTCATATCTGGGAGGCCTGCTTTGCCTTCCTCCTCTGCCCGGCACACACACCCCTCTGGCTTGTATTCTTCTCCTTCCAGAATGGCATTTTCTCCCTCTTTCCCAGAGCTATGGAATGTCTGCAGGGAATGTGAGTAGGGAGTGGGATGAGAAAACACACCGATCATAGTTTCCAAATATTATTTCTGTTACATGATGGAAGTGGCCTACATTCTTGCAGACCTCCTAGCACAGGCCAAGATCATCACATGCCTTCTGCAAAGGTTGATGCTCCTTTCACGATGAGAACCGAGCAAAGGAAGGGACAGGGTGATAGATAGCACGGCTGCTCCTCAGCATATGCCCGCAGACAGAATGTTCCTCAGTTTCTCCAGGGAACGCATTCTCCCCTTTCCGGAGCTAGGGAGGGGCCTGTGATGAAGTCACCTGGCTCCTTCCTAGACTTTGAGCAGCGGCAGGCAGGTCGGCACCTGTGCACTGTTTGCCTGGTTTATCTTGTTTTCTATGGGAAAAGCTGCAGCTGTAGCTCCTAATAAAGAGTACTAACAACAGTCACCTGGTGACAGGGGTTGAGACTTCGGCCATGTGTTTTATTTAATAACAAGATCCTACTCTGCTTCTGCCAAGCTATCTTTGGGAAACGTGCCCCGGGAAATCAATTGTGCTAATTTTACTGTTGATTCCTGAAATCTTAATATGAGATCAGACAAATGTATCTTAAGAAAATTCTGTTTTATTACATTGTAATTTCTGATTTTGGTAACTATGATTTGGCAAATTTATTTTTATTTATGTAAGTGGCAAAATGCAATTACATGGTATTTCCCTTCCATAAATCATTTGGAAAAAAAAAACCCTTTGGACTTTATATTCTTTTAGTGGTATTTATAATTTAAACCTCCTTCTTATATCACTTTATCTTTATGAAGGTGATAAAAAGAGCACAACAATGTTCATTTTATTATAAATCAGAGTTTTATGAACATTGGAAATGCAAACTTGTGAACTTCTGTTCATGTTCATATGTCAATGTACTTAAGTGCCAGCAGATGTTCTGTGATCAATAAGACACATTTTATATATATTATCTTGAAGTGTCCTTGGCTGGAAATGTTGGTTGGCAATATCCAAGTTAGGGATGAATATGAATAATGATAATCAACAAGAAGGGTACTATGAATATGGAAGTTGTGGCAAGTTTTGTTTCAGCAGGGGAAGTAGAGTGGCTATTGATTTGAATTAAGTTGGTAAGCCCAACCATGATTTTAAACATACTGGTGGCTCCGATTGGGAGTTTAATAATGCTAAAATTAACCTTTGCATGGTTAGAGACATACAATTGCTAGAAATCTTGCGTCATTTTGCATAAAGTTTATTCCTGAGGTAAATTCACATCCAATAAAATTGCCAAAATATCTCATTTGTTAACAAATAAAATATACTAGTCTTTTCTTCTGATAATGGTAATGTCAACCAAGAATAGAAACCAATGCAATTTATTAAATATTTTGAATTTGGGTTGGTATTTCATCTGAGGTTAATGGTTCCCATCCCTGAGTGCTATTAGAATCACTTAGAGAACTTGAAAAACAAAACACACTGGGTGCAATGGCTCATGCCTGTTATCCTAGCACTTTGGGAGGCTGAGGTGAAGGATCCCTTGAGCTCAGGAGTTTGAGACCAGCCTGAGCAAGAGTGAGACTCTCTCTCTACTAAAAATAGAAAAATTATTCAGGCGTTGTAGCAGGCAACTAGGTAAGAGGAGCACTTAAACCCAGGAGTATGAGGTTGCTTGAGCTAGGCTGAGGCCATGGCACTATACCCTGGGCAACCAAGTGAGACTATGTCTCAAAAATTAATAAATAAAAGAAAATCACCAAATCAATGAAATCAGTCTCTGTAGGGGTGGGTCCTGGGCATGAATATTTAGAAAAAACAAATAGTTTTATTTATTTATTTTTAATTATGAAAACATTTTACAGTTTTTTTTTTAAAAGTGATGGGGGCCTCACTCAAAACAGATGTTTTTACTGTGCATCTGTGAGTTACAAATTCTGACAAATTATCTTTTTAAGGATAGCTTTAAGTAGTTCAACTAGTTCACAATCAAATCAGTTTCTATTATAGTTTTATTTTAGCTAACGTGAAGGTAGTCTTTTCTAATAAATTAATCTTTATAAGATCAAAGGAGGGTGTACCTTTTTAGTGTGCCCAGAGTAGTCACAAAAACTGCATTATGACATGTGGAAGTATTTGAGTTGATCCACCCATTGAGATGGTGAGGATGTGTGTTCTCAATGAGCCTTCTCTTCTTTCTCGTTGTAAAGGTGGAGTCATTTCTGAAGGACTCCCTGAGTCTAAGGAATCAGGGTTTGAATCTCAGCCCAGTTCCTCTTGATCCTGACCCAGGACTGTGTGTGGTTCATAGGTCCCCAGGATTGCCTGCAAGTTAGCCTCTCGGGTCCTACCCAGCCCACAGAATCCTGACTCTTCACTGCAACAAGGTTGCCAGGGGATTCTGTGCAGACTGGAGCAATTCAGTGGACCGCTCTGACCCTTACATTCCATGTCGTAGCAATGGGGATTCTAGTATTCCCTCTGCTTCTCCACAGGGTGTTTTTGAAGTCTAAATGCATGCTTTTAAGGCATATTTGTGTTTTAGAAAGATTTTAATTTTAAAATTTTTAGTTAATTAATTTTATTTTGGTAGCCATGGGGTTTCACTATGTTGCCCAGGCTGGTCTCAAACTTTTGCCTCAGCCTCCCTAAGTTTTGGGATTACAGGCATGAGGTACCATGCCTGGCCTCACTTTTTTTTAATTGTAGTAAAATATGCGTAATAAAATTTACCATTTTGACTATTTTAATTGTGCAGTTTAGTGACATTCACATTGTTGTGCAACCATCACCATCATCCATCTTCAGAACTTTCTTTCTTCCCAAATTGAAACTCCATACCCATTAAATTTTAACTCCCCATTCTCCCCTATAGCCTAGCCCTGGGAACCACTATTCCACTTGTGTCCCTATGAGTTTGACTATTTTAGGTACCTCACAGAGGTGGGATCATACAGTATTTGCCTATTTGTGACTGACTTATTTCACCTAGCATGACGTCCTCAAGTTTATCCACGTTGTAGCAATGTGTTGGAATGTTATTCGTTTTTGAAGCTTAATAATATTCTATTATATGTATATACCACCTTTTATCTATCCATTCATCTGTTGAGGGACATTTGGGTTGTTTCTACCATTTGGTTATTTTGAAAATGCTTCTTTGAACATGGGCATACAAACATCTGAGTGTTTTAATTCAAGAAGTAGAATTGCTGCATCATCCAATAATGAAGTGTTTAACTTTTTGAGGAATTGCATGCCATTTTCCACAGTAGCAACACCATTTTATATTCTCACCATGAAATGCCCAAGGGTTTCTCCACATTCCCACCCATACCTATTATTTTATTTTTTTAATAATAATCGTCCTGTTGGGTGTGAAGGGATATTCCATTGTAGTTCTGATTTTCATTTCTCTAATGATTAGTGATGTTGAGCATCTTTTTTTAGTTTTTTTTTTTTTTGGCCAGGGCTGGGTTTGAACCCACCACCTCTGGCATATGGGGCCAGTGCTCTATTCCTTTGAGCCACAGGCACCGCCCTGAGCATCTTTTCATATGCACATTGGTTGCAAAGTATTGTAAACCACGTATACTGTTGCAATTTTAAGATTATTAGATTGAATTCTGGAAGTACTAATAAAGTTGTTTAAGAAATCTTATAATTTATACTTTTTTACTCTTTTATTAAGAGTAAATTAGCCAGATTTTCTTCTGGAGCATAAATGAGCTACAAATATCATCTGAGAGTTGAATCTTATAGTCTGAAGATACTATAGCAATCGCCTTGCTTTCCTCATCCATAAAATGAAGGAAATAATCCTACCTCATAGAGTAGTTTTAAGGATTAAGTGAGATAATACATGTACAGTACTTAAGGAGTATATAGGAAACTTTACTGTTATTTGCTCTTATTTTATTATTATTATTATTTTTTAGAGACAGAGTTTCACTTTGTCGCCCTCAGTAGAGTACTGTGTTGTCACAGCTCACAGCAACCTCCAGCTCTTGGGCTTAGGCGATTCTCTTGTCTCAGCCTCCTAAGTGGCTGGGACTACAGGCGCCTGCCACAATGCCGGGCTATTTGTTTGTTGCAGTTTGGCTGAGGCTGGGTTCAAACCCGCCACACTTGGTGTATGGGGCCGGTACCTTACTCACTGAGGAGGGGGCCTCCCTATTTGCTCTTATTGTACAAGGGTGTGGGGTGGGGTCATTACCTGATGATTCTGAGGAGAGGAGGAACCTGGGATGGATAATGTAGAATGCATGGGATGGCAAGAGGCAGAGGAAAGAGAAGAGAGTTTCCAGAAACCAAGAGGCCAGTCAGTGCATTCGTGAGCCGTCCAGGGAGCAGTTGGTGAACTTGTTCGTGGCAGTGGAGGGCAATGGAAGATAAGGCTGTAAGGGTGGGTTGGGACCAGATGGTAGGGGCCAAGAGGGTGAGTTCACCAAGCAGTGTGGGCTTTTAAAGGCAGTGGGGCACCACTGAAAGTTCTGTATTGGGAGGAGATGATCAAAGCCAGCCTGCATTATTTGTTCTTCCCAGGCCAGTATGACCCTCAAGCCATAATAGCAGCACTCCTTACCTAGGCTTTGATCTTGACCAATGCTGCTGTTTACCTTTTAGGGAGTACCTTAGATATTTACAAAGTACCATGTAATCAGTTTCATTAGTCCAGAGATAAGATTAATTAGATGTTTGAGGCAAGCCAGGGCTGGAATTGGCTTTGAAAAACTCAAGCATTAAAGGAACCAGCGCTGGAGGCTCAAATGGTAATTCTTTTTCAAATCTGGGAAATGTGACCTCTTCAGCAATATTTTCAGTATGCAGAATACCATATCAAGAGTTCCTCCAAATGGAAACCTTGTTCCTTCCTTCAAGAAGAGTACAGCCTCATCCAGGAGATGTGGGGTGCTAATAAACACAGAATGGGGTACAGGCATACCTTGTTTTGTCACACTTAGTTTTATTGTGTAACTGGCCCTTGTTAAACAAATTTCAGTGACCCCTATATGATCCTCTCTCTTAACTAACTACTTGACATTTTGAGTTGTTTTCCACCAATGGTAGATTTTCTATAGGACAAAGGAGCTGAGATTCTGAAGGCCCCAGGGCAGACTTCCTGATGCCCCAATTCCCCATCCCCCACAACCTGCCGCAATGCACTTAGCCCCGTGGTAGTTACACTCACCTGCCCCAAGGCACGTGGCCGCTCCTTTCAAATCCCAAGATCACTGTTCCTCAGAGACAGATTTGAGGCAGCTTCCCCCAACAAGATATCTGTCATAATAAATAACAATTGCACCTCACAGAAATGGTATTTTTCACAAATTGAAGATTTGTGGCAACCCTGTGGTTAAGCAAGGATATCTGTACCATTTTTCTAACAGCAGGTGCTTGCTTTGTGTCTCTGTCACATTTTGGTAATTTTTATAATATTTCACACTTTAAAAATTATTATTATACCTCTCACTGTGATCTGTGGTCAGCAATCATTGATGATACTATTACAATTACTTTGGGGCACTCTGAATTGTGTCAAACTAAGTCCATAAAGGATGTGTATGTTCTGACCTCTCCACTAACGAGCTGCTCCCTTGTTTATTTCCCTCTCCTTGGACTTCCCTTTTCCCTGAGACATAACAATATTGAAATTAGGCCAGTTAATAAGCCTACAGTGTCTCTTAAGTGTTTAAGTGGAAGGAAGAGTTACATATCTCTCACGTTAAGTCAAAAGCCAGAAATGATAAAGCTTAGTGAGGAAGCCTCATCAAAAGCCAAGATAGGCCAAAAGCTAGGTCCCTTGTACCTAACAATTAGCTAAGTTGTAAATACAAAGGAAAAGTTCTTGAAGAAAATTAAAAGTGCTACTCCAGTGAACACATGAATGATGAGAAAGTTAAATAGCCTTACCACTGATATGGAGAAAACTTTAGTGATCTGGAGAGAAGATTAAGCCACAATATTCCCTTAAGCCAAAGCCTAACCCAGAGCAAGTGCCTAACTCTCCTCAATGTTATGAAAGCTGAGAGAGGTGAAGCTCCTGTAGAAGAAAAGTTTGAAGCTAGCAGGGGTTGGTTCAGGAGGTTTAAGGAAAGTAGCTGTTTTCATTACATGAAAGTTCAAGGCAGAGAGCCAGTGCTGATGGAGAAGCTGCAGCAATTCACCTAGAAGATCTAGCTAAGATTACTGTTGAAGGCAACTACACTAAACAACAGATTTTCCATGTAGGCAAAACAGCCTGCTATTGAAAGAAGATGCCTTCTAGGATTTTCATAGCTATAGAGGAGAAGTTAATGCCTGGCTTCAAAGTTTCAGAGGACAGGCTAAACTTTCTTGTTAGGGGCCAGTGTAGCTGGTGACTTTAAATTGAAGCTAAAGCTCATTTACTATTCTGAAAATCCTATGGCCTTTAAGAATTATGCTAAATCTACCCTGCTTGTGCTCTACAAATGGACCAAGAAAGGTTGTATCACATCCTATCTGTTGCTTTAATTAATACTTAAAGCCCTGAGAACTGCTCAGAAAAAAAGATTTTTTTCAAAATAACTTCCCATTGACAGTGTATCTGGCCACCCAAGAGCTCTGATGCAGATGTACAAGGGAGATTAATGTTTTTTACTTTATTTATTTATTTATTTATTTATTTATTTATTTAGAGTCTCACTTAGTCACCTTTGCTGGAGTGCTGTGGTGTCTTAGTTCACTGTAATCTCAAACTCTTGGCCTCAAGAGATTCTCTTGCCTCAGCCTCCTAAGTAGCTGGGACTACAGGCACCCACCACAACGCCGGTTATTTTTTAGAGATGAGGTCTCACTCTGGCTCAGGCTGGTCTCAAACCTGTGAGCTCAGGCAATCCACCTGCCTCGGCCTCCCAAGTGCTAGGATTACAGGTGTGAGCCACCACGCCTGGCCTGAGATTAATGTTTTTGTGTCTGCTAATGATACCGGAATTTCAGGCTCTTGGTCTCGGCAATTCGAAGAAGGAATCGACGGACCACAATAGTGGTGGTAAGTTAGGATTTATTTATAGGAAAGAATTATAAGTAGAGGAGGATTTATTTATAGGAAAGAATTATAAGTAGAGGAAGAACTAAACCTCCAGGCAAGAGGACCCAAGAGGGGAGCAAATTCTCTTGCCTCTGGAGGGAAACAGGCAGCTCTTCCTGTTCCCTCTCTTAGGTCTAGCCGAGGTCGGCTTCTGAAAGGGAGCAGGCAGCTCTATCCTGCTCCCTTTCTGAGGTCCGCTTCGTAGCTGTTCTTGCTTCTAAATCCTGCTGAAAATCTCTCTCCCTGAGCTCTCTGCTCTGTTGATTTATATGGGATTTTTGGGGAGTGGGTCCTCATCAGTTATCCAATGAAGACCCGGGCCCTGGAGACTGACAGGTTATTGACCAGTCAGATGTGCACGAGGAGCAGACAGCAAGGCGCCAGTGTTTTCTGCACAGGTGGTTGGTTCTTTTTCAAGCCGATTTCTTCATCCATCACAGCATCAGCACCGCCAGGGCCAAGGCAGCGGTTGTAGAGCTGTCCTGTCCTGCATCAATGCTATGAAGAAAATGGCAGTGTACAAACTTTCCCTCTTTTTCTGAGGGAAAAAAAAGTGTTACTGATGAAGAGAGATCAGGGCAGCAGAACTGACTAATAAACACCGCAAAAATTAATTGAATTGTGCATCAAACATCAACCAATTGTGAAAAGCAAAACAGTAGAAGTAAACATTGTTTGCAAAACATTTAGGAAAATCTTAGCTGAAAATCTTGCCATGAAAAACATGTGTGGAAAAATGGTCCTGAAAGAGCTCATCAAGGAGTTAAGGCAAAGGAGAGTCAAAGTTTGCCAAGACCTTTTTAGAGAGGAGAAATGATGTTTTGGGTCATGTTATCATTGCTGATAAAACATGAGTGTCCAAACAAGACCCTGAAACAAAAGCTTTAAAATTACCAATGGAAATTGGCCAATTCTTTATGACCAAAAAATAATCCAGTCAGTCCAAATCTAGTCAAACGATGTTGCTGATTTTTTTTTTGATATTAGAGGGATTATTCATTATATGTACTAACTGGACAAACATTTAACCACGCTTGCTATTTGGAAGTACAGAAAAGGCTGTATGATAAAGTTAGGTGAAAATGACCTCAAGTTTTAGACAACAACTCATGACTCTTGCATCAAAATAAGGTACATAAATGGCAAACAATATATGAAAAATACATATTTGAATTTTTAACAATTTCTCAAAACTGTAAATATTTTACTAGCTATTATTATAAATGTTACAGTTTGGGATACAGCCCCACACCATCATAGCACTAAGCTGACTGATCACCACGTAACACTGATGCAATCACATATATGAGTGTATGTGTGTATTACACTTAGTTACATCCAGTTATAGTCAACTTTGTTTATTTTTTTAGACTACAATTTTCTCCCAAGATTATTTAAAACATCAGAGCACTTTATCCTTTGTCATTAAAGAAAATACAAAATAAGTATTACAATTATTTACTTAATATATCTTGTGCTGGATTGAATGGTGCTCCTCCCAAATTTCAAGTCCATCCTGGAAACTCAGAATGTAATCTTATTTGAAAAACAACCTTTACAGTTGTAAGTAAGTTAAGATCAGATTATAATGAAGTAGCACGGGTCCTAAATCTAATATGACTAGAATCCCTTTAACAGCAGAAGAGTCTGAGAGACATAAACAGAAGAATGTGATGTGAAGACCTCAGGCAGAGGTTAGGGTGATGTGTTTATACAACAATAATTGCCAATCATGACCAGAACCCACGAGAAACTAGAAAAGGTCAAAGAAAGAGCATCACACACAGCTTTTAGAAGAATATGTCCCTGCTGCTCCTCTAGCTTGCAAAACAGTGAAAGAATAAATTTCTGTTCTCTTTAAGCCATCTAGTTTTTAGTACTATGTTATGACAGCAATGGAAAACTAATACACATGCCTATTTAATATAAAATATTACCCCACCTCTTTAAAAAAATTTATTTAAAAGAAATGTGTAATCTTGAATTTAAATTAAGAATAAAATTTTATTTTTCACATGATATATTTAATTTACAATATTTGATCAGCATGCAAAAAGAAAATATAACAATTTTGTGCATAAATTAATTATTATATTATTCAGGTTATAATCATGTGTCAAGTATTCTGATAAAATATATTTACATGTATTCAAATAATCTCACATTTAGAGGTATGTATATTTGAAATTCAAAGCACATTCCTAACCTATACAAAAATAAATGCCTGAAAATAGCTCAAGTTATTGGGACAAACAGTGTTTTATGCTATAATGTGTATGAAAAATCTGGTCATTGTTCAATCAATTTCAAAATTAAGGACAATATTTATATAAAATTAAATAAAGTGAAGACCAATTGTATATTTTAATTTATTCAAGTATAATTTACTTCAACATTGTAAGCTTACTTCCCTATTTCAATGAGCAATAATAGAATATTTAACACCTATCAGCCTGCATTGTTTAAATAAAAGGGCTTTTGTTCAATTCCCCAAAATTTTTTATATAATTAATTTTTGCTTCAAATATTCTTACTGAAGTAATAGGTATCAGACATTAGTGATGATAACAGAGGTATTTTGTAGCTAATTTTTCTTCTGTGTAAGTAGCATAGAAATGATTAACAACAACAAAAAACATTCGTTATTTGGCATGAAATAGCAGAGAGTAGCCACATCTTAATTAAGTCTATGTGAGAAATAAAAAGGGAAGCGGAAAGACATGAAGTCATACTGAAAATATGGTTACTGATTTCAGAGATATTAATACCAATTGTGTAATTTATCTTACTAGTAATTTCAATTGGTGAATGTATGATCCTAGTGAAATCTAAGTCCCTGTAAGACAGTTAAGCTCTCCCTTGCCAGTCCTCTTCCAATATATGCAATTGGCTTCAAAATGCAAGCAAAGAATGCCTATTTTTAAAAAAAGTGCAATCAAGGGAAAATATCAAAACTCCCAGAAAATTTTCTACATTGTCATTCATTCGATTATTTCATTTATATCAGAAATTTTTATTGTACATCAGATTTATTCTAGGCTATATCTATTCTATATATCTTATTCTATATCTGTTCAAGATGTAACAAGCACAGAAGTAGGATGCACACGTCTCCTGGAAAAGCAGGAGAAGGAGCATATTAATGCGTTTTCATATTTACCACAACATTCCCTCCAAAGACACTGGAGACTCTCAGAAAATCGCACTGAGGTCCGATCTGTTCTTTTCTGATCCTTCTTCACTTACTTCGCTTTCCTCTCTAAAGAGTCAGACTTGTGTTGTTGTCAAGTACTCTCCGTCTCCTTCCGCCGTCCCCTTCACGGGTATTCCCCTCAACAAATACTTTGGAGATTTAATCTTATTTTGCCATCTTCTTCTTTAAGGACACGGAAGATTGTTCTAAACTAGGATAAGGAAGAGATGCGCAGATAGGGGAATATAAAGCCAGTCTCTGAGTATCATAAAAATCCATGGACAGATGGCTCAAGCAACAAGCCCTCCCGGAGAGCCAGAGGATGACTCACATTTGAACTTGCCATTCGTAGGTGCCCAAGGGTGGATAAGAGCAAACACTGAACGTAGCTCTATCTTTTTGCTTTACCCCACCTTCAGTTCCTTGTGTCCAACACATCTCAGGTCGATTGATGAAGCTAGTATGAGGCGGTCAGACGAAGAATGGGTAGAAGCTCAGAGCAGATAACCAAGTTGTAACATTCCAGATACAGTGTAACATGTTTAAACCGAGAAAGAGTGTTATGGACAACAGAGGAAGTCCATAGCACATGGAACATTGACTTTGTTTTGCTGTATTTCTTTTCTCTTTTTATTTTATTTATTTATTTTTTTTT
Organism: Perodicticus potto; assembly: GCA_963574655.1. NCBI lineage: Eukaryota > Metazoa > Chordata > Mammalia > Primates > Lorisidae > Perodicticus > Perodicticus potto. Next base: position 911 of record CAUYRH010033359.1, on the reverse strand, counting down.
GCAGTTTTTGGCCGGGGCTAGGTTTGAACCCTCCACCTCCAGTATATGGGTCTGGCGCCCTACTCCTTTGAGCCACAGGCTCCGCCCTGTTCTACTGTACTTCTTACTGACTTGGTTGTTCACTTGCAAGTCTGAGATTTTCATGATCAGCCCAGGACTTATAACTTTTATTGAAGTCCTAAGACATACAGTAGTGATTTGCAAATATACATTATCAGTTCAAATCTCTCCGGGGCTCCAAGGCCTCTGTACTGCTCATCCAGGTATATTATAAGCACCTTAAATTCTAAATACTCTAAACAGTTCTCTGCCCTTATCTCTTCCCCACTCATCGTTTAAATGTTTCCCTCCTTTCTCTCAGTGAACTTCTCTACCCAGACACACAGGCCAAAGTCTGACCTATCATCCTTTATTTTTTTCTTTTTTCTGCTACTCTGCTCCCACTCCAAATTTATTAATTTACAAAGTTTTGTTAATTCCCTAAGTAAATTGTTTCAAACTCAACTTTCTTCCTATTCTCATAGTTACCACCTCAGTACAGAGTCCAATTGTCTCTTCATTGTTACAAAAAAAAAGTAATTGGTCTTTCTGTCTGTTTTTGCCCACTTCGATGCTTTATCCAGCTGTAACTCTAAAACAGACATCTCATTGCATTGATACTGTTTACAGTTTCCTAATAAGTTTGGTATAAAATATAAACTTTTTCCTTAGAAACAATATTTCACTATTTTTACAACTTTGTTGATTTTCACATTTTCATTTTTATTTATTTTTTTTATTTTTACATATACATGTGTTAATTAGGTTTCCACTTTTTGCCTTCACAGAATTTAAAAGGCTTAAAATTTAATAACAATAACAATGTTTAAGATAAGGACTAGAAACAAAAACCACGTAAAGAATGAACGAAG